>JAAXCT010000624.1:167500-394695 GCA_012490785.1 Eragrostis nindensis
ATGGAGGAACGCCATTGAGCCTCCAGAATACGAAGAGGAGGAAAACACTGAAAAGGCTCCTCCGCGAAAGACTGTTCGTAAGGTCGCTTCGTCCGCTGTGAGAGGTGACTGTACAAGCGGAGAGGCGGAAACGAAAAGGGCCGCTGGTAGAAAAGGAGTTCTCTTCGGGTTTCGGATGCTTTGGAGGGCTCAGCCAGCTTTCCTACAGTCCAGTGCGAAGAGGCTGTAGTTCCAATTGGTGTCACTGACCCTGGGGAAGGGTTTGGTAAAGCGCCTCCGATGGTCCCTCCGGTTTACGACCTGACCGGCTCCGACGAGATTTTTGTCGGATAGCGCTGATCAAGGCTTGGACACCGGGTTAAAACCTTCGTCGCTCCCTCGGGGGCCCCCGGTTGTTAACTTGGATGACTCCGATGAGGTCATAAGTGATGACTCTGTGGGTAATACAAGGGGTGCCTCTGCGGAGAGTAACCGCGACGTCGATGCTTTTACGGTCGATGATGCTGGGCTTGACCGCGTCCTGCAAGGAATGAGGGATGATGCCACATCCTCTAGCAGCGGGTCTAGCGAAGATACGAGTAGCGGTTCTGATGACTCTAGCAATTGCAGCTCTAGTGATGCTATATCATCTAACGCTCCTGGTGACGAGATCAGTCGTTTGATATTTGGGATGATGTGTGGGGACGTTGAGTTCAACGTCGAAGGTCTCTTGCATGTCTTTTGTTTTTCTATCACATTAATGTTTGTTCTAGTTTGTGCGAAGATATTTAGATTCGTTTCTTTTTGTCTCGCAGGTTTGGGGCGTGCTCTCAGCGAAGCGCCTGCGGCTGAGCTTGTTGACACACTGGAACGCCAAGTTTCGGTGGTAAACTTCTTGTTACTGTACCTTGAAGTTTTTACTATTATGTTTCCTTGTACTGATATTTTTCGATGCTATGTTATGCAGGTGTACGCCACCTCCAAGGCTCTTCACACTAAAGTTGTTACTGGTGGTGTCAGCAGAGATTCTTCCGCTGAACTCGAGGACCTTCGCCGAGAGAAGGCTCTGTGGGAGAAGCCCCGTGCAGAGTTTGAGCAGGCCAAGACTAACCTGGCCGCTAAGGAAAAAGAGTTAGGAGAGATGAAGGCATCTCTGGAAAAAGTCGAGCTCGCGCATGCGGAGAAGCTTAAAGCTGCGGAGGAGAAGAATGCTGATGTAACTCAGCAGCTTGAGGACTTCGCGAAGATGTTTGACGAGGGCGCTGTCAACGCCTTCCGCCAGCTGTCTGAGGCGCTGTCCCAGGTTGGTGGTAAGGCCTTTCCGCTGCCGACCAAGAATCGCATATCGCCATCGCTCTTCTTCGCGTGCTGGACCAGGAGATGAAGCTACTCCCAGGGGCTTTTCGCAACTCTGGGGATCAAGCCCTCCGAACAGGCCTCTTCGCGCTACTGGATCTCCTGGACAAGAAGAAGTGTGCTCACTTCGTCGAGCTGGGGAAGTCCGGATTCAAACCTGCTGACTTCGCGACCGCCAACGCTTCGACCAGCAACGACAAAGTGCGGGTCGTTGTTAAACACTTCCTCAAGTACTACTGGGGTCCAGTTGGCGCCGAGGCTTCGCGCCAAAGGCTGCCGAGGACTTGCGGCGGTAACGATTTTGCGTTTTCTAGTTCTTTTCGATTTTTGCTTCTCTCATTGTTGTGACCATTTTGTTTTGGAACGAAGGCTGCTGGAGGTCCTCAGGCGGTTAAAGAACAAGCTCCGCCAAGCCATGCTCCGAGCAAGCGCGCGGCTTCTGCTAGCGAAGATGCCGCTGCCTGCCGCCGAAGAAGGCGAAAGCTAGCACGCCTTCCGAGGGAAAAACGGCGAAGAGGCCAGGCGCAGTGGCGAAGTCTAGAGATGTTTCATATTTGGCCAGGATGTTATGGCTTGTATCGAATTCAGGGTCTTGATGTAATGTACTATGTGCAGGTCTTCGGCGAGGAGCCTGCTTGTGAACCTCTTTGTATCGCAATGGCAACTTTTGCGCTACTCGTGGTAGCTTCGTGGCTTTTTGCCGAAGATTTGGTGAAACTTCACTTCACTGAGCCGTTTTTGGACGTATGCCCTGAAAGAATACTTTGAATGCCGCGCGGAGATTGCTCGTGTTTTTCAAGACCCGCAAGGTCTGCGAAGAGCGACCCTTTCTTTTGATTCCGAAGGAAGAAATTGTGGAGAATGAGCCGGTGTCTTCGTTTCCTTGGGTTTTTGACGTTCCTTGTAAGGATCGTCATTACGATAACGTGTACATGGAGCTCTGACTTCATGCCTTTGATTAGCTTATGGGGCACGAAGAAATCTGTTTTTTGTTACAAGAACATTTTCTTAAGTTCTATTTATGCGAACGTTAGTACTTAGTAGTTTCTTCTTCGGAAACGCGAAATTGTTTTCCACTTCGGAAAAACTCCCCTCCCCCCTGGCAATCGAGGGGCGAGGTGCGAGATTGACGCGAAGATGTTTTCCACTTCGGAAAAACTCCCCTCCCCCTGGCAATCGAGGGGCGAGGTGCGAGATTGACGCGAAGATGTTTTCCACTTCGGAAAAACTCCCATCCCCCCTGGCAATCGAGGTGCGAGGTGCGAGATTGACGCTAAGATTTTTTCCACTTCGAAAAACTCCCCTCTCCTGGCAATCGAGGGGCGAGGTGCGAGATTGACGCTAAGATGTTTTCCACTTTGGAAAAACTCCCCTCCCCCCTGGCAATCGAGGGCGAGGTGTGAGATTGACGCGAAGATGTTTTTCACTTCAGAAAAACTCCTCTTACTGGTATGAAGAATGCGCGCGATAGCGAAAGCACAGGCAATTTATTTATTAGCGCGGGTACATTGTGGTTTTGATACAAAACGACGCGAAGAACGAGCTTACTGCGGGAGAGGCGGTTGCACTGGATAAATTCGAAGTAGACGAAGAACGTTTACTGCCTACCGCGTGTGCGGCTCCTTGTACGGCTCGCGACTCCGCCGTTTCTTACCCTTAGAGCTGCATTATTGTTTGGCAAGTACCTGGTAAGGGTCCTCCAGATCGATGAATTCTGGGAGAGCTAGGGTTTCTTGTGGGATAACTTGGAGTGGTTCTGGTTGCTGATATTGCACATGGGCGAAGTCCCGGTTAGGTTTGGTGGTTGATCGACTTGTGGCGGTGTAGGTGCTTGGCTATTGCTGGAGGAACCTTGTGATTGCTGGCTCAGCCTGAGGTTTTGCATTGATTCTAGGTACTTCTCCATGCGTCTCTGCGCTGGACTCTTTGAAGGTTCCATGTCGGTTTTGTGGTGCCTTAGGAGGCGCTGTGAGTTAGCTCTATTTAAAGAGGGAATAGAGTTGGGTCCGCGCGCGCTCAATTATTTCTTTGTGGACGCTGTACTCTTCGCCTTTAGTTATTCGCAGTGTACTCGAGTAGAGATTGTGCTGACTTGTTCTTTTTTCGTGCGCTTTTACTGCTTGCGCACGATGAACGGTCGAGAGAATATCTGATAGTCTCTCAACGAGATAGGTTCCCTGTATATTTGACTTGTCATTGCATCTTTGCCCTTAGACGGTTGGCCTGCTTTTCGCGCACATGGGGTGTTTTTACCCGCAAAGGTTTCTTACTTGTATAGTAAGAAATTTGCCAATTGGGCTAGGCATTTCGCCGATCTGGCTTCGTAACTCTCATTACGTTTGATAAGCCGAGAGCTGCGCTCGAATTGCGGAGGTCGAAGGTTTTACATGCTGTGTTTATACATCGTTGATGCTGAAAACTTATTATGTTAGTTTGCATCGACAAAAGACTCTTCGCGGTTTTCTGGGGAAGTACTTGCATTATGATTGCAAGGGTTACATGAAGGTCTCACCCTCGTTAAAAACCTCACCCCCAAGATGGGGTTCCCCTGTGAGGAAAGAGTATGAGAAATCTCAAAAACGAAGAGAAAGATAAAAAGAAACTACTAAAAACTAGAAAGGGGGTGATCGCTTATATTTATGCGAAGCCCCTTACACACTATTAAGCGAAGTACTTCTTTAGGTTTTCAACATTCCAGGAATGAGGGAGGTTGTTGCCTTCGCAGCCTGCCAGTCGATATGAACCTGGGTTATTAGTTTTGACCACGATGTATGGCCCTTGCCACTTGGGCTCAAGTTTACCGAAGCTCTTAGTTCTTGGGCTTCGAAGTAACACGAGGTCACCAATTGCGAAGTGCCTGTGGACTACCTTTTGGTCCCTCCATTTTCTTGTTTCCTCTTGGTATTTTTCCAAGTTGCAGGCTGCTTCCAGCCTGGAAATCTCGACCATGTCCTTAGCGATGACCTGGTCTTCGAGATTTGGGTTACCGGCTTCGACCCTGGGGCTGTGGTGCTTGACCTCTTCTGGAGTCATAGCTTCTTCGCCGAACAGCAACTTGAACGGAGTAAATTTTGTTGCTTTTGAGGTTGTGGTGTTATGCGCCCACACTATCTTCGGCAGTTCATCTGCCCATTTGCCTTTCTTTTGATCGAGCAGGCACTTCTTGATGCCTTCGAAAATCTGCTTGTTTGCATTTTCAACAGCCCCATTTGTTTGAGGGTGGTACACTGAAGCGAAGTGCGTTTTGACCCCTAGGCTATAGCAATATTCCTTGAAATCATAATTCTCAAACTGTTTGCCATTGTCGACAGTTATTTCCATGGGCACTCCGAACCTGCAGATGATGTTCTTCTAGAAAAATTTTTGATGGTTGCAGCGAAGATGCTCACTATTGCCTTAGCTTCTATCCCCTTGGTGAAGTAATCGAGGGCTACCACCGCGTGAGTATAATTTCCTTGGGCGATGGGTAATGGGTCTACCAAATCGATCCCCCATCGCTGCAAGGGCCAGGATGGTTGAATCAGCTTTGAAAGTTGTGCTGGACTTTGCAGTTTATGCGAAAACTTTTGGCACGCTTCGCATTTCTTTACTATTTCCTGTGCATCAATGGTTGCTGTGGGCCAGAAAAAACCTTGGCGAAGAGCCTTTGCAGCAATAGATGTTACTCCTCGATGAGAACCACAAATCCCTTCATGTATTTCCCTCAAATGATTTTTCCTTGATCTCTACTGATGCATTTGAGGAGAGGGCAAACAATTCCTCTTCGATACAACTGATCGCCGATGATCGTGTAGTTTCTTGCTCTGGCTTTCATTCTTTTGTCTTCAGCCTCATTTTCGGGCTCATAAAAATTGCGGAGATATGCCATGATTGGGGATCTCCAGTCTTCGCTGTATATTGCGTTAATGATTTCGGCTTCTTTTTCTGTTGTCTTGATCGAAGGGCTGAACAGAGTTTCGAAGAATACATCTGGGGGCAGTGTTTCTTTTCTTGCCGCTGCCTTGGCCAGTGCGTCTGCTTCTGCGTTTTCACTTCGGTCCAAATGGGTGCAAGAGAATCCACGAAAGTGCTTCTCCATGCTTCGCACCAGTTCGGGGTATTTGATTAGTTCCGTGTCCCTAGCCACGTATGACTTGTCGACATGACCCTTGAGGACTTTGGAACCTGTTTGCACGACGAATGTAGAACGCCTAATGATTTCAACTTCCGAAGAGCTAACAACAATGCTTCATATTCTGCAATTTTTGTGGTGCACCTATCGGTTTCTTTACTGAACTCCAGCCTTACTGCGTATGTGAGTTTGATACCCGAAGGAGATACCAGAATTGCCGAAGCCCCGGCTCCTAATGACACCAAGCCCGATCGCAAAAGATTTCCCAGGGTTGCTCGAAGACTAGCCCTTCGGTGTATGAAGATGGTTCTGTCCAATCTGCTATGAAGTCAGCCAAGACTTGAGAATTTACAGCGCTTCGTTTCTCGAAGTCAATAACATGTTCTGACAATTCCAAAGCCCACTTAGAGATTCTACCAGACGCTTCTCGATTTCTGAACATATCGAAGAGTGGTTGGTTTGTTAGGACCCGAATGGTATGAGCCTCGAAGTAGTGCCTTAGCTTCCTGGCTGCCATGACTACTGCATACGCTATCTTTTCGAGCTCTGAATAAAAGACTTTAGAACCACTTAAAGCTTCAGACACGAAGTATACTGGCCTTTGCACTTTCACAGGTTTCCCAGTCTTCGACCGCTGAGATTGCTCTTGAACTAGAGCGGCACTGATAGCCGCATGAGAAGCAGCCACATATAGTAACAGTGCTTCCTTGCCTGAGGGCAGGCAAAGCTTGTCATTTCTCTCAGATAAGACTTGAGTTGCGAGAATGCTCTTCTTTGTTCTTCGCCCCACTCAAATTTGCTGTTGCTGCGAAGTACTTGGAAGAACGGGAGACTTTTCTCCTCCGCTGATCTTGAAATGAATCTGTTGAGGGCTGCTATTCTGCCAGTAAGTTTCTGGACGTCTTTGTACTTGTTGGTTCTCTCATGTTGAGCAATGCTTCGACTTTATCTGGGTTAGCTTGAATCCATTTGATAGATACCAAACATCCCAACACCTTTCCCTTGTCAATTCCGAAGTCACACTTTTCTGGATTGAGCTTTACATTTGCTTTTCTGAGATTGGCGAAGGTTTGAGCTAGATCTGCAACATGATCTTCACGCTTGTTGCTCTTTACAACAATGTCATCGACATAAGCCAGTACATTCTTACCCAACTCATCTTCGAGAACTGCCTTTGTCATTCTGCAGAAAGTTGGTCCTGCGTTCTTGAGGCGTTCGGGCATTCTTACAAAACAGAAAGTGCCGAAAGGCGTTATAAAGCTTGTTTTTTCTTCGTCCAACTTTCTCATCCCAGATTTGATGGTAACCGGAGAAACAGTCCAACAAAGAAAGGAGCTCCGCTCCCGCTGCAGCATCCACTATTGTGTCAATTCTTGGGAGTGGGAAATCATCCTTAGGACATGCCTTGTTGAGGTCGGTGAAATCAACACACATTCTCCACTTGCCATTCTTTTTCTTCACAGGAACTGTGTTGGCCAGCCATGTGGGGTATTTCACTTCTCTGATAACTCTTGCGTCTAGAAGACGCTGGACTTCGGCCTTGACCGCTTCCACTCGATCTTCGCTCATTTTTCTTAACTTTTGTTTTCTTCGGCTTTATTGACTTGTCAACATTCAGCTTGTGTTCAATTTTTCTCCGTGACTCCTTGGAGATCATGAGATGACCAAGCGAAGACATCTTGTTTTTCCTGAGAAGATTAACAAGTTCTTCTTCTTCATTCTTCAGCAAATTGCTGCCGATTGTAACGTATTGATCTTGCACTGCTGGTCTAGCAATACCCTCTTGGTTTCACAATCTTCGCGGATGGACTTCTCATCTTTGTCATGATCTTTGTCGTAAGAGGATGCAATCTGTTGGTTGTCTGGTTTATCGGAGAGGACATAGACATTCTTCTGGCCTGGAGCAATGCCCTTTTCAATATTCTGGCTTCCTGTTGATTCCCAAAGACCGTGATAACACCCTTCGGTGCAGGCATCTTCATGACAAGGAAAGAATTGCGAAGGATGATATCAAAAGTGTTGATTACTCCTCTACCGAAGATGGCGTTGTATGGATAATTCATCTCTACCACATCGAAGGTAATATGCTCAGTTCTTGGGTTAGACATATCTCCGAACGAAACTGGCAGGGTAATTTTCCCCAGCGGGATGATTGTTTTGCCTCCGAAACCATAGAGCGGAGTCTCGGAGGGTTCCAGAAGATTTCTGTCGAGCTTAAGTTGATCGAAGGTACTTGCAAATAGGATGTCCGAAGAAGCCCCATTGTCGACCAGTATTTTGGTGATTATCCAGCCATAGACATTAGTTTCTATGACCATTGCATCTTGTGCGGGTGACATCTTAGGTCACAATGGGAGAGGTCCTCTTCGGTGAAGGTTATTGGTATATGAGACCACTTGGTTTTGCGAATAGGTGCTACATTGGAAATGGTGTTTACATGCGGAAGTGATCTCTTCGCTGATTTTTGCTTTCGAACTCGAGCGAAGAGTCTCCAGTAATCGGTAGGATAACTCCGTACGCTGGGAAAGGGTTGGCACTTGGATTGTTCTGAGTTTGGTTCTCGCTCTTTGGTATTAAAGGCGGTGGAGGAGGTAATTCTTCGCGAGCTGCGTGGCTAGGAGTAGGTGGGGGTGGTGGTAGCATTTTTGGTATGTGGTTTACGTGGCTGGTTGATAGTGAGGTATTTGGTGATGATGGTGTGCATCCTGTTTGGGAGGGATGCCGTAATTGTTTTGAACTGGGAAGGGCGAAGGGTAGTATTGTGGTTGAAAGTGAGGGTATATTGGCTGGCTAGGCCATTGGACTTGATTTGAAGTGTGGTTAACCATCTTCATTTGGTTAGGCGGCTGCTCTTTTGCTTTGATTCTATCAAAAGTTTCTTTGGTCTCCGCGGACATTCCTTGGAAGTGTGCCCCTTGTCGAGACCATGAAAATACAGTATGGCTTTCTAGGCTCCTGATTATTTCCTCTTCCTTTACCTCTTCCTCGCCCAGTCCTTCCACCTCTATTTCCCGCCGGAATGCTGAGGCTCTTCGGGCTTTTCTTGAGAGTCTATTTGGTTTATGTACTGAGGTTGAGATGCTTGCTTGTTTTGCTTTCTATTGTTACTCCAATCTTGCTTGTTACCATCTGACTGGCTTCGCTTGTTCTATTTTTGACCATTCTGTGTTCCGACTCTTCGCCTATACTCATTGTCTGCTCTGCAGTATTTCTCCAAGTCTGAGTAGAGCTCTTGGATGGTAGAAGGGTAGTTCATTGCGAAGTGAGTAGCACATGGTCCGGCGCGAAGGCCCAAGAGTGCTGCTTCTATGGCCATGTTTATCTTCGACGCCAGATGCTTGAGATTTCAGCTCTACAAATCTCCGGAAATAATCCTACAGTGGCTCCTTGTCTCCTTGAATACAAGACCTCAGATCAAGGGTGGTTACAGTTTTACGGAAGAAACCTTGGAAATTTTGCAGCAATCTATCTCTGAGGTTCTCCCATGAATATACCGAAGATGGTCTGAGAGTGAAATACCAGTCTAAAGCTTGCCTTTCAATAGCAGTGAAGAATGTCTTCGCCAAAACAATATCATCGCCTCCTGCTGAAGATATGGCGGCTTCATAACTCATGAGAAATTGTCTTGGGTCAGATCGGCCATTATACTTTGGCAGAGGAATAGGCTTATAAGATTGCGGCCACGGAGTCAGCTGAATTCCCTCTGACAGCGGAGAGTTCTTGTCGAACTTGAGAGAAATAAGCGAAGGGCCACGAGGAGTAAATTGCTGTTGACGACCGAATGATGCTGATCATCAGCGCAGAGATCATGTATTTCGCGCTGCAGCGCTGCGACTGACTCTTTAGCTTGTGCAATTTGTTGCAAGATTCTTGATCTGCCCTGATCTTGTTCAGCTGCTTTTAGTCTTGCTTCCTTTAGTCTTCGTAATTCATGCTCAAGAGCCAATAATTCCCGAAGCTCTGCTTCTTCAAGGGAATTTACTCTCGGCCTCGCAGCTGTTGCGAAGATCCCGCCGCCTGAGCAATAGCGGTTCTTGGGTGTTACCAGGAAAGGGAGCAGTGTGCTCAGTGCGTTTAACGGCGGTATGCTGGTTAACTCGCGGAGAGTTCTCTGGGTCCTCATCATCCTGTGATTCTTGAGTGGCTTCGACTAAGATTTCTTGACTATGGTGTCTTCTTCTGTTCTCTCCGCATCTCTTGCATCTCAAGGGGAGTTGCTGATTGGTGACATTCGGCACAGAGGGACTAGCTAAGTTTGCTGCCGCTGACGCCGAAGATTCTGGAATGATGGTGAGCTGCCGCGAAGCCAAAGACGGAGCCCCCTTGGGTGCTCTTGGAGCGGCAGCAGGCTTTAGCTTCTTGGGTGGCATAATGAGATGATCTTCGCGGCCAAAACACACGGTGGGCGCCAATTGTTGGGATATCCTCGCAGGACAGTACCAAACAAGAATCACAAAACTGCTTCGCTAGACAAACCACTACTATACCTAATATAAGAAAGTAAATGCGAAGAAGAAAGACAATTAATGCGAAGGGCAATGCATTTCCAGGAAGATTCACATTACAGTACCTTGGTACTACTCAACAGGAATCGACCCCCCAACAGGAGTCCTGAGAGGGCTATTTATAGCCTACCCAACATGTGTTACCGTTGACATTGTTGGCGGTGCTTAACGATCACTTTTACCGCCAACACCAGCTTATAAAAAGTCATCAAACAAGAATAAAATGAATATTTTTATGGACTAATGACTTTCCACGAGTTTTGGTGAATTATTTGATTGCAGGTGAATATAGGAGAAAACCAGATTATTACCCACTCAAACACATCTCCTACCACATAGCCAGACCGTGGATCATGTTCGGCACGTCATAAGAGGCCGACCCACAAAAATTCGTGACAATCGGAGGAAAATGCCCGCCGGCCGGCCTACACCCCAGACCGGCCGGCCTATGTTTTTTCTCCAAACAGCCCGATCTTCCTCCAGTGAGATGCACACGTCGTCCACACAACAAATCAAGGCCCAACCCAGGTGGAAAGGAACCGACATCCAGAAGTGGGCTTTTGGGCCTAAAACTTGACGGTTACTTCATTTCTGCCCCCCCCATCAAGTAACCGACCTCTGAACCGACATCAGAAGCAAATCTGAGGCGTCCACGCAAAAGAACGGTGGCGAACCGCCAAAATCAATGGCCGGCTGGCCTCCCTACTTGGCCGGCCGGCCAGACTTAACGCGCGCGCCACTCCATCTTCTGCTATATATACCTCCCATGTCCTGAGGATGCTATAAATACCCCCGCTAGCCTCGGAGCAACTCGCACCTTCACACTTGAGTTGAGATAGATTTTCAGAAAGTGAAGCTCTGTCGAGTTAGTTTAGAGGTAGGGAGTGAGTGAGAGGCAAGAGAAGAGAGGAAGTTCCGGAGGATGTCGGAACTCTTCTTCTTCCAAGCTTCGGGTATGTGCTCCGCCTGGGAGTAGTCCCCTTAGTCTTCCAGGCCGGGTAACATGTAAGGAGGTTATTTGTTGAGCAATGAAGTAAGGTATTCTACTCTATCTATCTATGGGATTCAGGTGTGTAGTAAGTATTTATTTACTACATAGGTTAGCTTATGCTTGTTCGCTACTTGCTCGCTAGCAGTGACGATAGGTGTAAACGTGGTGTTTATACTTAGAGTTATCCCTGAATTGCCCTTAACCCCACGGAATGATGTGGTAACCGCGAGTACGTGTGACAGGCGTACCGGGCTTTGTAGTCCACCACGTTCGGGTTAATACCTGCAGAGGCTGAATAGCAGCGGATCCCCAAAGTAGTGAACCTAGTTATCGGGTTGCTGCTTTGGCACGTCTGTGCCCCGAAATAGATGATAGAGAAAGACCCTTATCGACTTGCTCAGTTATATAATCCCTTGCATTAGATTACCTGGCCAGAGGACTATCACTCTTTACTGCATTTATCTCTATCTCACTGTGCCACTTGTACGGTAATTCTCCTTAGATTTTGAGTAGTAGTACACTTCGCGTTCCCTGTGGAATACGATACCTTGGAATACTCCCTGGTGAAAGCTACACCGGTATCCGTACGCTTGCGGATTGATTTCTGTTAGGCTTTAGGACTGCCAACAAGCTTTCTGGCGCCGTTGCCGGGGAACGGTAGCTGTGCTAACTCGAGTCTAGGATCACCCGTATAAGGTTTTTCTGTTTTTTCTTTTTTGTATTTCTTTTTCTTTTATCATTACACTATGGACACATCCTCCCTCTACGAATGGAGCATTATTGGAGCCTCCTCCATCATCTGCAACAATCACAGCTCAAAGCTATGAGATTCGTCCTGAGCTGATATCACTGGTTCGGGAGTCTGTTTTCTATGGAGAAGATGATGAAAATCCCTACACTCACATGCGGCACTTCGAAAGGCTCTGCTCCACAGTGTCGACTGAAGGTTTCCCACAGGATAACCTGAAATGGAAACTCTTTCCATTTTCAATCAGCAAGAAGGCAGAACTTTGGTACGCTCTGAATGTAGAAAAGGCAAAAGGAGATTGGATCACTCTCAGGAAACTCTTCTGTCTCAACTACTTCCCAGTCTCGAAGGTTATCGCTCTCCGTATGGAACTCCTTACCTTCAAGCAGGGCAGTAATGAGCCACTAGGAGCAGCCTGGGAGCGTTTCCAATTGTACACTGTTGAAGGACCAGATTTAGGACTTGCACCATCAGTACTCCTCCAGCATTTCGAATGGGGACTCACTCCTGACAGTCGTACCTTTCTGGATACTGCATCAGGAGGAAGTTTTCTGGAAAACACGCCAGCTGAAGGGTTCAACCTTCTCGGGAAGGTCCGCAAATATCTGGATGTACCTGAATCGCTTGCTTCTGAGCTACCTAAGGAAGAAACGCATAATACACCGAGTGCATCCCAAATCATCTCTGATCCACAAGAAGAAAAAGCATATGCTGTACAACCTCGACCAGAGATTCCTCAGCCAGCAACAGACCAAAGGACATTGCCTGAACCATTCTATGTCTGTCCGACGGATCCTAGATTGTTCCAAGGTGGTCATTCTCTCGCTGAAGTCCAACCCTATCAGGAAGTTGAACCAATTCTTCCTCTAGTCCCATATGAGGAAGATATTGATTTAACCAAATTTGGGGACACAAGAGCATATCCGCTAGATAGAGATTGCCGCTTTGACAAGGATGACCCTGAAGAGCTAGATTGGGAAGATAAAAAAGAACAGGATGAGAGATTGCAACAATTATCCGCTGTTCTTGGTGAGGATTGGCTTCAAGAAGCAGAATGCATAGGGGAAATTATCAAGCCAGATCCAGACCCTGATGTCATTCTTGTGAAACATCACTGCGCACCAAGAAGGAAGGCCACATATGATCTGAAGGCTAAAGTCAATATCATGTCAAGATATGTAGCCAACCTTCATGCGCCTACCTTAGACAACCTATCATCGTCAGGAAAAAGGTTGATCTTTGGAAAACAATGTTACCCAGCAGAAGGAGTCTTGCGGGATGTGGAAATGGAAATAAATGGGCAAACCATGACATTGAACTTCCACGTTTTTGACATACCCGACCTGGATTTCCTTCTAATTGGGACTCCAATCCGTGTACTCTCCAAAATAAAAGACCATCAGGAGAGATTGGATGTGCCAATTGGGAAACAAAGCTTCCCCGTTGACATCAGATGCACACTCAATACCAAGTCTGAAGCACCGCCTGAGTATACGGAGGAATTCGCAGCCTTTGAGGAAGCAGCTGCTGTTGAATTCTTGGAAGCATCACAACCCAACATCGAAGAACAAACTCAATTCTTCACCGAAGATGTAGATCATTCTCCGTATGTTGGGTTGAATGAACAAGAAGAGGCTACTCCAACACCTATTGAGTTAAAGCCGCTACCACCAGGTCTCAAGTATAGCTTCCTCTTTGGAGATCAAAGTACCCCTGTCATCATCAGTGACAAGATCTCCACTACGGAAGAGAAGAAGCTAGTAACCTTGCTGGAGAAATATCGATCAGTGATAGGTTACTCACTGGCAGACCTCAAGGGGATTAGTCCAGAGTTTTGTACACACAGAATCCCAATGGAACCTGATCACAAGCCAGTTCGTGAGCACCAACAACGTCTGAACAATGCCATGAGAGAAGTAGTAAAGAAAGAAATCTTAAAGCTACTCAAGGCAGGGATTATTTATGCAGTACAAGACAGTCAGTGGGTCAGTCCAGTTCAGGTTGTGCCGAAGAAAGGAGGGATGACT
Source organism: Eragrostis nindensis (assembly GCA_012490785.1). NCBI lineage: Eukaryota > Viridiplantae > Streptophyta > Magnoliopsida > Poales > Poaceae > Eragrostis > Eragrostis nindensis. The sequence continues at coordinate 181,218 of JAAXCT010000624.1, forward strand.
GTTGTGCAGAATGAGAAGAATGAATTGATCCCTCAACGCACAGTGACAGGGTGGCGAATGTGCATCGATTATAGGAAGTTGAATAAGGCAACAAGAAAAGATCATTATCCTCTTCCCTTCATCGATGAAATGCTAGAACGATTGGCAAAGCACTCATTCTTCTGCTTCCTCGACGGTTATTCAGGATACCATCAAATCCCTATCCATCCTGAGGACCAAGACAAGACAACCTTCACATGCCCGTATGGCACTTTTGCATATCGACGAATGTCGTTTGGATTATGCAACGCACCTGCCTCCTTCCAGAGATGCATGATGGCTATCTTCTCAGACCTCGTTGAGAAAGTAATAGAGGTATTTATGGATGATTTCTCTGTCCATGGAGAAACATTCGATAGATGCTTACAAAACTTGGAGAAGGTACTACAGAAATGCAAGGAAGCAGACCTGGTACTAAATTGGGAGAAATGCCATTTTATGGTAACGGAGGGAATTGTCCTAGGACACAAGGTCTCCGCCAGAGGGATAGAAGTTGACAAAGCAAAGATTGAAGTAATAGAGTCACTTCCGCCCCCGAGGAATATAAAAGGGATCCGCAGCTTCTTGGGACATGCAGGGTTTTATAGGAGATTTATCAAAGACTTCTCCAAGAAGGCCCGACCTCTCACCAGTCTATTGGCTAAGGATGCACCATTCATCTTTGATGACAAATGCATGGAGGCGTTTAATGAACTCAAGCGAGCATTAATCACAGCTCCCATAATCCAGCCTCCAGATTGGAATCTTCCCTTTGAAATCATGTGCGATGCAAGCGACTATGCTGTTGGGGCAGTGTTGGGACAAACCAAGGATAAGAAGCATCATGCCATAGCCTATGCTAGCAAGACCCTCACAGGGCCACAACTCAATTATGCAACCACAGAGAAGGAGTTGCTAGCAGTGGTCTATGCCATTGACAAATTCAGGTCATACTTGGTTGGAGCAAAGGTGATAGTATATTCTGATCATGCAGCTCTCAAATACCTTCTAACCAAGAAAGATGCAAAGCCACGTCTTATCCGATGGATCCTACTCCTTCAAGAATTTGACATAGAAATCAGAGACAGAAAAGGAGTAGAAAACAATGTGGCAGATCATCTCTCACGCTTGCAATATGAAGATCCTGATGGATTACCCATCAACGATTACTTGAGAGATGATATGTTACTCAAGGTAACAAGTACAGACCCGTGGTATGCTAACATTGTCAACTACATAGTAGCTGGCTACGTACCACCAGGGGAAGATAAGAAGAAGCTCATCAGAGATAGCAAATTTCATCTCTGGGATGACCCATATTTATACAGAGTTTGCACTGATGGCTTGCTACGAAGATGTGTGCCCGCCTGTGAAGCGATGCAAATTATTGACAGATGTCATTCTTCACCTTACGGGGGTCACTATGGAGCATACCGTACTAATGCTAAGGTTTGGCAAAGTGGATTCTACTGGCCAACCATGTATGAAGACACGAAAGAGTATGTACGGAGATGTCCTCGCTGCCAGAGACATGGAGGAATCAACGCCCGAGACGCAATGCCCCTTACAAATAATCTCCAAATTGATATCTTTGATGTTTGGGGCATTGATTTCATGGGACCTTTTCCAAATTCAGAAGGTTATGAGTACATTCTGGTGGCCGTGGACTATGTTTCGAAATGGGTAGAAGCAATACCATGTCGCAATGCTGATTCTATCCATTCACGAAAAATGCTCACAGAAACCATCTTCCCAAGATTCGGCACCCCAAGGGTATTGATTAGTGATGGGGGCTCACATTTCATTGATAAGGACTTCAAGAAGATGCTACAGAAGCATGGGATTGAGCACAGAATAGCAACCCCTTATCACCCACAGACAAGCGGTCAAGCGGAGACTTCAAATAAACAAATCAAAAATATTCTCCAAAAGACCGTCAACGAGATGGGAAAGTGCTGGAAAAGGAAACTTCACGAAGCACTTTGGGCCTACAGGACGGCATACAAGACTCCCATCGGTATGACTCCATACCAAATGGTATATGGAAAGACATGCCACCTACCCGTCGAATTGGAATTCAAAGCATACTGGGCAATCCGAAAATGGAATATGGATTTAGACCAAGCCCAAGTCAAGCGGCGAATCCAAATTGCCGAACTTGAAGAAATGAGGGAAAAAGCGTACCATAGCTCCAAGATATACAAAGAAAGAACAAAAAGATGGCACGACAAGCGTATACGGGAGAAGCACTTCGCACCAGGAGATAAGGTACTACTTTTTAACTCCCGAGTTAAATTATTTGGCCATGGTAAACTTAGGAGTAAATGGGACGGCCCATATACCGTAGTAGAAGAATCTAAACACGGGGCCGTCACTGTCCAGAGCGATGATGGTTGTCACTTCAAAGTTAATGGCCAACGCTTGAAAACCTTTTTGGAACCCTCCATGCCTCCGCTCGAGGAAGTAGATGTCCTCGAATTTGTGGAAGGCTAAAAACAATTTCATCTACGGTCTAGCCCCGACCTTAACTGAGCCATGTTTTTATTAGATCTTTTTCTTTTACAACAATAAAGCTTTGCTCATAAAGAAAAAAAAATGACCTCTTTGATATAAATGTGAGAAATTAATTAAAATTTATGTTGGTTTATGTGGGCAACCACATAAACCAACCTTTGTACACTCACATTTTCCCGAAGTGCGCAGGATATACATCAGGTACATGATGGCGCGACAACACGATGAAATAGAGAAGCATCGGAGGAGGAAACCCACCGACCGGCCCACAACCAAGGCCGGCCAGCCTGACCCAACTTCCAATTGGGCCCAGGTTCGACCAACATCGTTATCTCAACCCCTCTGCTCTGTTTTAATCATCTAGTAATAAAAATTAACCGTCTACCAAAGATGAACCAATTAAAACCTTTCTTTCATCATTTTCTTATGGCGATTTTATTTCATAGATTCTTCTTGCTCACAAAAATATTATTTAAGGACGCTCTTGTCTATTTTGTTGTGAGATTCGATATATGCTTGAGTCTTGATTTTTCTCCTCTCTTGGTTTTTCTTGGGAAACAAAACTTTTCTTCCGACTTGTCGTCACAAAATTCTTTGAAAAAGCCCGTTAAGAGCCAAAAATCCAAATAGGAATGAAACTCCCCAAAAGCCAATCTTTTGCTTTGAGTTTGGTTAAGATTTAATTCTCTTGAGAATATGGCACTCCTCAAAATTCAGTCATTTTCCTTTGTGTGTGTTCTTGAATGCTTCCACCAAAAATTCGTTTGGATTAAATCAAATCCAAGCAAATCCATTCATGCCACCATCAGAAAGAATTTTTGCTCTTATGTTCAAATGCCCCACAAATAAAAAAAAAAGGCCACAAAAGTTGCCTCAAACATCGCGGGAACTCCATTGCAAGAAAAAAAAAAAAAAAAAAAGAGGGGTTGAGAGTTCCCGGATGTCAGAATAAACGGCACTTGGTTTTGTTAAAGAAAAATGACGGGGCAATACATAAATCAAAATTCTTCCGCAGTGTGAGTCCATTCTCTCCCTTCCCATTTGCATTCATTTTCTCTTTGACTGAACACGAGGATGTGCAATGATTCCATTAGAATTCTTTCTTAACCTTACAATATTTTGCAAAGATTTGTGCTCTCCCTACCAAGCTCCAATTTCAAGCTTATTAGAAATAGGGAAATATATTTGAGAGAAGAAAGGCTTTTTCACCACCATGAGCGACTCATGTTTTGAATTTTGTGATATTCAAGAAGGAGAATTGTTTTTGAATCCTGGAGAATTTTGAGTTTGGAAGAATCTTTTGACTCATGCTGTTCAATCTCTCAACTTCTCAAGGCAATGAGTTTTTAGCCACTACCACATAGTGAGCCTGAAGAAGCTTTCGAAATAACTTTGCCATAACTCTTTGATGATCTTTTCCCTGGTTCAACCTTTTTGCTCGGGACGAGCAAAGATCTAAGTCTGGGGGGGGATGTTGGCGGTGCTTAACGATCACTTTTACCGCCAACATCAGCTTATAAAAAGTCATCAAACAAGAATAAAATGAATATTTTTATGGACTAATGACTTTCCACGAGTTTTGGTGAATTATTTGATTGCAGGTGAAATATAGGAGAAAACCAGATTATTACCCACTCAAACACATCTCCTACCACATAGCCAGACCGTGGATCATGTTGGGCACGTCATAAGAGGCCGACCCACAAAAATTCGTGGCAATCGGAGGAAAATGCCTGCCGGCCGGCCTACACCCCAGACCGGCCGGCCTATGTTTTTCTCCAAACAGCCCGATCTTCCTCCAGTAAGATGCACACGTCGTCCACACAACAAATCAAGGCCCAACCCAGGTGGAAAGGAACCTACATCCAGAAGTGGGCTTTTGGGCCTAAAACTTGACGGTTACTTCATTTCTGCCGCCCCCATCAAGTAACCGACCTCTGAACCGACATCAGGAGCAAATCTGAGGCGTCCACGCAAAAGACGGTGGCGAACCGCCAAAATCAATGGCCGGCCGGCCTCCCTACTTGGCCGGCCGGCCAGACTTAACGCGCGCGCCACTCCATCTTCTGCTATATAACCTCCCATGTCCTGAGGATGCTAAAAATACCCCCGGCTAGCCTCGGAGCAACTCGCACCTTCACACTTGAGTTGAGATACATTTTCAGAAGCGAAGCTCTGTCGAGTTAGTTTAGAAGTAGGGAGTGAGTGAGAGGCAAGAGAAGAGAGGAAGTTCCGGAGGATGTCGGAACTCTTCTTCTTCCAAGCTTCGGGTATGTGCTCCGCCTGGGAGTAGTCCCCTTAGTCTTCCAGGCCGGGTAACATGTAAGGAGGTTATTTGTTGAGCAATGAAGTAAGGTATTCTACTCTATCTATCTATGGGATTCAGGTGTGTAGTAAGTATTTATTTATTTACTACATAGGTTAGCTTATGCTTGTTCGCTACTTGCTCGCTAGCAGTGACGATAGGTGTAAACGTGGTGTTTATACTTAGAGTTATCCCTGAATTGCCCTTAACCCCACGGAATGATGTGGTAACCGCGAGTACGTGTGACAGGCGTACCGGGCTTTGTAGTCCACCACGTTCGGGTTAATACCTGCAGAGGCTGAATAGCAGCGGATCCCCAAAGTAGTGAACCTAGTTATCGGGTTGCTGCTTTGGCACGTCTGTGCCCCGAAATAGATGATAAAGAAAGACCCTTATCGACTTGCTCAGTTATAAAATCCCTTGCATTAGATTACTTGGCAGAGGACTATCACTCTTTACTGCATTTATCTCGATCTCACTGTGCCACTTGTACGGTAATTCTCCTTAGATTTTGAGTAGTAGTACACTTCGCGTTCCCTGAGGAATACGATACCTTGGAATACTCCCTGGTGAAAGCTACACCGGTATCCGTACGCTTGCGGATTGATTTCTGTTAGGCTTTAGGACTGCCAACACTCGTCCCGAGCAAACTCAACTCAGGGTACCGGCGGATCAGGAGTTACAAAGAAGCGCCCCATGGGTAAAAAAGATGCAACAACATACTCCCTAAACAGTGGTAAGTTTACGAGAGCAAAATATTCATGAATGTTGCATAAATCGTGGGGCTTATATGTTACACCTTGTCATGCAGCATTGAAGGATGGAACGCACTTTTGGACAAGTTAACAATTCTAGCAGGTATGCATCCAGAGTTTTTATGTGCTGCAAGGTAAGGTGCTCTCCTTCGTTTTGGCAGGCACTTCCCTTACCTACCAATGTGCGTCTTACTCCTACAAGCTTCACTCATCCTACCTTCTACCAAATGAGGCTTTGTATGTGGAGCTTGGTAAGGAATGCACAAATGTCATGTATATATTGTAAGGCTAAAGAATGAGTCTCAATCAACATAGCAACTCCATTTATTTTGGTCATAAGAGATGATGTGATGGAGGGGGAGAAAATGGACTCACACTTGTGGAAGGGGGTTTTGAAAACTTTGGTCCTTTATTTTGCTCAAGATGTTTATGATAAGAACCATATAGCCATTGACTTTTGTCATGCAACCATGGAGTTTTTTTTTTGACTACTCCATGGTGCGAGGGCTATAACTTTTGCATGGTTCAAGGAAACATTTTGAAATATTCTTGAGCCCTTTTGGATGGACCAAAAGTTTTGCAAACTCTGAAAAATGTTTGGTTGATTTATCCAAACATTCCCCTTTTTATTTGGTGGAAAGAAATTTTCGAAAACACACGCGAAGGAATTATGACCAAAATTAGGAGTGCTTAGTTTCAAGAGCACATCAAACCTTAACAAAACTCAATACATAAACAGATGGCTATGAGTGGGGCTGTTTCGAATATTATGATATGGCTCTGGTAGGTAAATAAATCCTCACACTAAGAGAAGTGTGCCAAAACAGAAGGGTTTTAGGTACTTGCAGCAATTCAAGAAAAACATCTCTGGATGAAACCATACTAAGAAATTGCAACAAGTCCTAGTCATGCCATATCACAATCCACAATGCTCATACTTGGTGTAACAAATGCAACCCACGGAAATAAGCAAGACTCATGATGTGATCATGCTCAAATAAAAATAACACATATGTCAGGAGTAGAGGTTGCATCTATGCGACACATGGGAAGCTAATTTGTAACTCGATCATCATTTCCTTTAAGTGTAGCATAACACCAAGATTCTAGCATTTATTCGAAACAGGGAGTTTATTTATTTATTAAGAAAGTTAGGAATACTTACCTGGGGGTCCTCCCCAAGCTTGAGTCTTTGCAAGACTCGAGCTAGTGTTGAACTCCTTCTTACCTGAGTGCCCTCCCCAAGCTTGAGTCTTTGCAAGACTTAAGCTTGATTCAGGCTCTTCCTCCTCCTTCTTGACCTGCAAAAAAGAGCGAGGATGATACAAGTGGCTAGCCCCTAATGAGCATCGCCGGGAATCCTATTATTTTTGTTTGTTTTTAGTTTTTTCACATTTTTATTTTGTTTTTATAGTTTATAAAAGAAAAACAAGTGCTAGGCCTAGCTAGGATAACGATTGGGATGGCCTCCCCAATCGGAGGGCTCTCATTTTTTTACGTCTTGAGCTAGACGTTCTCCATATCTTCAATTTGTTTGGACCTCGCTCGCTGGAGAATCTGGCGAGGTGGAGGTTCCTTCTTTCTTCCGCCACACTTTGGTTGTCTTCTTTGTACTTGTGGCGGCGACCTTTTCTTTGTTAGGCGCCTTTGTTGTACTCTCATCGGTCGATACCGTAGCTGCCTTCTTCTTTCTTGAGCGCCTCGCTCTCCTCTTCTTAGGCGATTTTGACTCGCCTACTCCTTCTTGTGGTGGAGGAGCAAGAGGGGCTTGAGGTGTGTTTGGCGGCTGAGGCATCCTCCTTGGAGTCCTCCAATATTTTGCTAGCCTTCTTGCATTCTCTCTTTCCAGATAGTCTCTCATGTATGCAATGAGCTTGTCTGGCTGTGGCATGGGTGGAGTAATCTCAATCTTCTCCACTCTCCTTGGGTCCTTTCCATATATGACCCTCACTTGCTTGCATTGTTCAACCTTAGGCTTGAAGCTGAACGTCTCTTCCCTGCCATTGAAGTCCAAGTGAATTTCTCCTGCCCCTACATCGATGTTGGCGTTGGTGGTACTCAAGAACGGCCTCCCTAGGATGAGAGGGGTCTTGTCATCCACTTCCATGTCGAGCACAACGAAATCGACGGGGACGAAGAGGTTTCTGATCTGTACGGGAACTTCTTCGACAATCCCCAAGGGCAGGCGTAGTGACCCGTCTGCAAGCTGGAGCTTCATGATCGTTGGGGACAATGGGTGGTTTAACCCATCGTACATCGCCTTTGGCATGATGCTCACGCTTGCCCCCAAGTCACATAGCGCCTGAGCAAAACACCGGTCATTGACCAAACACGGAATGGTTGGCCATCCGGGATCTTTTCTGATCACATCCTTGGGAATCGCGGTCTCCAAGTCGTCCTCTTCACACCTGATGGTTATTGCATTCACGCTCTCCTTGGGGTTAACTTCTGGTTGCCCAGGAAGTTTACCCGCACGAGGGGTCTGCACAGCTGAAGCTATTTGCGCAATTTGCGTTTCTAGCATTTTGTTGTGGCTTAACTGATTTTGCAGAGCAGTGCTGAACGACTCTAGCTTGGCATCTATACTCTCTAAAGCCTTGTCGGTAGTAAGAAACTTCTTACTAATGCTGTCATTGATCTTGACCTGGCCGAGAACTAGATCCTTGATAGAGGGCTCAAATCGGGAAAGATTACCATTGTTACCTCCCTGATTCTTGTTGAAGGAGAGGTCGGGCCTGGAGTTCCAGCCGTAGTTGTTCTGGGAGCGGTACCCATTGCCATTGTTGAGGAAATTGCATTCCTCTCTCACATTCGGGCAATTGATGCCCATATGCCCAACGTTGCCGCATTCCTCACAGGTCATGCGGGAGTCCGCAACTTGCAGGTCCTGTGGAGATTCCACCTTGCGGAGTAGCTGATCGAGCTTGATGGCGAGCATGTCCATCGTCTCCACTTGGTGCACTCCACGGGTCTTGGTGCTCGCCGTTTGGCGTTCACCATGAGTCTGGTTGGCCGCCACCTTCTCTATCAACTTCTTAGCGTTCTTCACGCTAAGAGAGAAGAAGGAGCCGCCTGCTGCGGCGTCGAGGTGCTCTCGAGCGGACGGCCTCAAACCGTGGTAGAAACTCTGTATGAGGAGCCATTCCTCCATGCCATGGTGTGGGCATGCGAGAACGTACTCCTGCATCCTATCCCAGGCTTCCGCGGTCGACTCTTCTGCGAGCTGTTGGAAGCCCGATATCTTGTTCCGCAGGGCAGTTGTCTTGCCCGGCGGGAAGAACTTGGCGAGGAAGGCATTGGAGCATGCCGTCCACGTGTCGAGGGACTCTTGGTTCGCGTAGAACCACTGGAGAGCCTTCCCCAACAGAGAGAATGGGAAGAGCTGCAGTCGGATGGCGTCCTGAGGTGCATCCTTCATGGCGAAGGTGTTGCACGTCATCAAGAACCTTTGGAGGTGAGCGTTTGCATCCTCCGACGGCTTCCCACAGAAAGGACTAGCCAAGATCATGTTGATCAAGGCTGGCTTGAGCTCGTAGTCCTTGTTGGTGATGCGTGGGTTGGGTCCCACGCGGATGTTCTCCGTAGTTGGCGCGGAGAAGTCATTGATCGTCTTCTCGATCGGATCACCCATGTTGTTGTTCGTTGATGAAGATGGAGGGTGATCGACAATCGTCGGAAGTGATCCTTCAAGAGCCAGAACTTTCGATCGAGCGTGGGTGGGATGAGGGGTAAGCCTGGCCCTCACCCTTCTCAAGAACTATTCCGGATCTGGGTGGAAATTTTCTGGTAGGTCGAAACCAGTCATGCACAGTCCTGTTTCAAAATTACACAACGAAGAAGGACAGGACAAGGGTAAGCCCGTAAAAGTAAGTGATAATTACTCTTCTCACAAACTTCAATGCATTTATTCAGTTTCCTAGCTGCTACTTCCCCGGCAACGGCGCCAGAAATGCTTGTTGGCGGTTCTTATGCGATAAAATTAAATTCATTAATTCCGCAAGCGCACGGATCACCATTGTAGCATTTCACCTTGGAGTATTCCAGGGTTATCGTATTTATATTTCCGCAGGGAAGCAGAGCGAAAGGGAGCTGAATAGTAGCAATACATTGGACAATTTGGAGAAAGAATAATGTATCAAACTATACTTGAGACGGGGGTAAGATAAGCATGATATATATGGGTGGCACACACATCCTCAAATCCAAGGTAAATAAAAGAAAACTGTAGTATACATTTGGGAGAGCAACGAGATAGAGTTAAGGCTACCTGTATGTTTATCTAGTATTTACTCTTTCTAGTAATCTAATCTACAAAGGTTATCTACTCTAGTTAAACTCACACACATACAAGTCATGTCGTTTCGGGGCACACACGTGCTAGGCCAACCGATGATGCTAGTTCAAACCTAGGGAATCGTATGCTATAATTAAGACCCTGCTGAGTCCAACCCGGACGTGGTGGATTACAGAGACCGGTGCAGCTGTCACATACACTCGCGGCTACCATCCTCCGTGGGGCTGGGTGCCAAACGTGCATAGGCAAAGATCTAAGCGCCATGCTTACAACCCGCCTAGAGGAACTACTCTTGATCAACGGAGCAGTCCTATCTAAGAATAAACAAGCACAGATTTCACACGACGTCATCTCGACGAAGGCACTCTCTCGTACTTGCGTACTCCAACAATCACGAATCCCACAACAAGACTTCTACGAGCACTTACTTAACAGAATAAATAAACTAAATAGAAAAGAATTACTAAAAGAAATAGATAAAGATAAAACTAATTATATATTGAATAAAATAATATCTCTAAAGAGTAAGGATACAAAGAACTATACCGAACTCCGAGAAGACTCCGGAAGCCCGAGAGAGCTCTCACTCTACTCTACTCTACTCTAACTCCCAAAGCTACTACTAAACTAATGAACACTTGGATGAAGTGTGATGGTGCGAGTTGCTTCGGAGGCCGAGGGGTCCATTTTATAGCTTGCCAAGGCGGTGGAGGCACGTCTGCCGACTTTGGAGAGGCGGCGCCGCCAAAGCCGGCCGGCCGGCCTAGGGGGGTGGCCGGCCGGCCGTCCCCTGTGGCGGTTGGCCACCGCCTTCTGCCTCAACGCTCCTGATGCACTCCTGAAGGCGGTCTGAAGGTCGGCTACTTCGTGGGGGCGGCAGAATTGAAGTGAGGGCCAAGTAAAGGCCCAAATAGCCCACCTTCTAGAATGTCGGTAGAATTCTGCTGGGCTGGCCTTTGATTATGCGTGGTTGATTAGTTTCCAGCCCACTGGAGGGAGTCTGGGGCCTGCGGCCACCAGGTGGGGCCGGCCGGCCTGTGATGGGGCCGGCCGGCCAGGGAATTTCCCTGGCTGGGCCCACTTTCCTCCATTATTCACTCCTGCATCCAAATATTCACCAAAATCTGTGGAGTAGCATTATTCCTAACTACTATGCACAAAATCTTGGTGTTATGCATTTATTTACCGGTAGGGTGGCGGTCAAATCATGGTTTAACGACCGCCAACACCGGTGGCCACACCGCCGTGCCGATCGGCACCTGTGTATCCACGCCAAAATCACGTGTTCTATTGTAGCCATGTTCATGTGTTGCAGTATGATGCGTGAGTAGATCTCATATTCTCTCCGTGGCGAGGGAAATCTGGTTATGTAAGTCTCACACTTACTATACTCTTTTGATGCGTTCAGTCTTTGTGATGCGTTTATTCCGTATCTGATCAATACATGAATTCATTAGTGTAGCTGTTGCAACGGTTATGCTATCAATTATCACATAGTGCAAAAAACCAGTAGGGAGCTATTAACCCTTGTCGTGACAGGATCGGGGCGAACGAAACCACCATGTCTTGTAGAATACTAAACCTATCAATTGAACAATAACCCGAGTTGCATGCCAGCGTCCCAAACCATAGGAGAGAATCCTTTTTATAATCTTGTTACAACCGCAGGCTCTTTCACCTCTAGTTGTTAATCATTCTTTTCACACACACTTCTGCTATATTAATTTAGTAGTTTAAATAATAGTTTAAGTCCCGCTTATTCCCTGTGGATTCGATATTAAACCTTTGAATACTCTAAGGGAAAGTGCTACAACTGAACACCGTCCACTTGCGGTATATAAGTTAGGTGCGTACAAACGACCAACAAGCTCTTTCTGGCGCCATTGCCCGGGAACAAGCCAGTTCTTTTACTATTTATTTATTCTACTAACCTCTAATCCTCTCTTTTCTAGTTTGTTTTTGTGTTTTCTTTCTGTATTTTCAGGATGGGTACTTCTGAACCGAATCATACGGTTAGGGAGCATTCACTACCGTCTCCAGGATTGCTAATCTCACAAACTTCTGATGAGAAAGTCACTGCTTTGTCATACGTTCTCAACCCGACCATCATCAATATGGTTGTTGGCGGTCGTTAAACCATGTTTTGACCACCACCCTACCGGTAGATAAATGCATGTCACCAAGATTCTGTGCATAGTGCCATGCTGTGTGACCACTCCGGGCTCACATCAGCCATGCATCCCATGCCTGCGCAACTGCGCCCACACGCGCCCGTGAAACCGCGAGACTCGACTCTGATACCACTGTAACGTCTCGCCTCCCCAAGGCCGGGCCCGCTCACACCTGGCAGCTCTCTAGGATCTCAAGACTGTCCCCACATACCAACGCACGTCTTTTCTGCGCATTTTTTCCTCACTCGTGCGCACCCGGGAAGACTTCCCGGTCGGTCACCCCCTGAAATCGCTTCAGGCCAAGCACGCTTAACCCCGGAGTTATTTCAACTTGTTTTCCGGAAGCCCATCTGGAAAGAGCTCCGGGGTTAAGCGTGCTTGGCCTAGTGCAACTTGTTTTCCGGAAGCCCATCTGGAAAGAACTCCGAGGTTAAGCGTGCTTGGCCTAGAGCAACTTGTTTTCCGAAAGCCCATCTGGAAAGAACTCCGAGGTTAAGCGTGCTTGGCCTGGAGCGATTTCAGGATGGGTGACCGACCGGGAAGTCTTCCCGGGTGCGTACGAGTGAGGACAAAGTGCGCAGAAAAGATTTGTGTTGGTCTGTGAGGGAAGTCTTGAGATCCTAGAGAGCTGCCAGGTGTGGACAGGCCCGGCTCGGGGGCGGGACGTTACATGTGTACTTTTGGACTCTTGCTTCATCAAGTGTCACCCGATCTCGATCCTTAATAGCTAACCCCTCATTATTTGAGGTGGGATGCTACATGGAGGACGGTGCAAAAGCCTCTCCTGCAAAGAACGGAACATAATAATGTCAAAATTCAAAATTTCGACAGCACCTCCCCTGCACGGTGAGGCTCCCAAAATCTGCAACAAATCAACGGCACGATGGCCGACAACCACATCCAATTGAAACTAGCCTAACAAACCATCGGCACGATGACCAACAACCACATCTAATTCACAAAGCTCGACAACCACATCCAATTGAAACTAGCCTAACAAACCATCGGCATGATGACCAACAACCACATCCAATTCACATCGCTAATCTATTTGAGCAATATATTGCATTTCATAGAAAAAATGAAAGAAATAAATGTGCTGCGGTGGATGTCGACCTTGACGCGGAGTGGCAGGTGGGGGCCACGGGCGGGACGTCGGGCTCGGGGTTGGTGATGGGGTGGCTGGGCTCGGGGTCGCCCGGGCAGGAGCGCCGGCGGAGGAGGCACGGGCCGGCGGTTGCAAGGCGGGTGGCGGTGGGAGTCGGCCGGCAGCCGGGGGCTCGGGGCGGCGACGAGGGCCGGCGGCTGGGTGCGGCACTTGGAGCCGAGGGCGGGGGCGGCGGCAGGCGACGGTGGCGAGGGCAGCGCGGTGGCAGGCGGGCGCGATGGGCGAGAGAGGGCGGCGTGACGGCAGTGGAGAATGAGGAAGAGGAAGTAAGAAATGATGAAGAAACGGGCGCCCAGGCTAAGTCATAATCCTAAGGCTTGCCAAGTGCCGTGATCAGGCACTCGGCAAACAGTGTCAGCTGGCACTCGGCAAACATTTTTTTCCTTTTTTTAACAACACACAGTTTTCTATTTCAAACGCTTTTTAGTTGACAATTTGATTTCAAATGAAAACGTTGTCAGCAACAAACTTTCATAACTTCTCGAAAACTACAACTTTTATTTGTACTATTTCTCCATTTGCGCGAGATCATTTTCAAAAATTCAAATTTTCAAATTTGAGAAATTCAAACATACTTTTCGCTGACAATTTGATTTCAAATAAAAAATTTGTCAACAACAAAGTTTCATAACTTCTCGAGATCTACAAATTTTATTTTTACTATTTTTCCATCTGAGTTCGTTTCAAAAATTCAAATTTTCAAATTTGAGAAATTCAAACATACTTTTCGTAGACAAAATTAATTCAAATTAAAAAGTGTTCAACAGCAAAGTTGTGTAACTTCTGAAGATCTACAACTTTTATTTTGGTCTTTTTTTATTCGAAATAATGGTAGTAACATTGTTCACAAATTCAAAATATCTCTCTTCATGTTTCGGGAAACTATACAGGAGCCGTAGATTTTGTGAACAAATTTACTAGCGCTTTGTCGAATGAAAATTTACCAAAATAAGAAGTGCAGATGTTGAGAAGTTATACAACTTTGTATTTAAACTTTTTTTTGAATTAATTTAGTGGCTCATCAATTAAAATATTCCTTGTCGGGTGTAATCGGGTAAACACTCGGGAAAGAGGCCCCTTTGCCGAGTGCACGGCAAAGTCTACCTTTGCCGAGTGTCTTGGTGGGACACTCGGCAAAAAATAAAAAATTTGTCGAGTGTCCATGTTTTGCCGAGTACCTGGGCCCACATCGTCCAACGGCCGTTCCCCGAATTCTAACGGACATCCACTACACCACGGTCCATTTTTACCGACCTTTATTAGCTACCAATGGTCAGTCGTTAAAACTAGGTGTCCAACAGGTGGTCGGTAATTCTTAGTATACCGATTGACCGTGAGTCGGTAATCATCCCTATGGATAGCATCTTAGCATGGGTCGGTGAATATCACACGTTACGTCGGACGTTCGGTCGCTAAAACTAGATCCCCACGACCGCGGCAACCCTAAAAAATTTTGGCCGCCTCCCCGCCTCGTCCCTCCTGAAATCACCTCTTGCGCGCGCCATGACCGCCTCTCCCGAGCGAAATCCAGCACTAGCCGCCTTCTTTTCTCCCCAAATTCCTCCTCCAAACTCAGCGCCCAACACAATCTGCCTCCTCCCGCCCAACACAATCTGCTCTGCTCAACTCGACGCCGTCGTCCTCCCATCCAGTTGAGGAACGAGCTGCCGCCCTCGCCCCCTCCCCCGAAGGAACGCGCCGCCGCCCTCCTTCCCTCCCGCCGCCGTCCTCACCCATTCCCGCCGAGGAACGCCTCCGCCCTCGTCCCTGCCTCCCCACCTGCCGAGCAGAGCGCCGCCGTCTGACGAATCCACCCGCGAGCAGAGTGCCGCCGAATCCCGAGCCCCTTGCTGCTGCGGCGACTGCAGTGCGCCGCTGGCCACCCGCCGCGGCGCACACCCTGAAGGCCCCCACCTGCTGCACCGCGCCACCTCGTCCTCCGTCGTCCACCATCAGCCAAGACCAGGAACATCGACAAGCACTGAAGTTGCTGCTGTCCTCGTCAAGCACTGTGAGTTGTCTATGTGACCTGTTGTGTCGAACTTGGAAGCAGTTTGTTTAAGTAATGGTGATAATTGATGGATACTACAAGCTTCACCTTTGTCAATTTGCTTGCTTGCATCCTGTATGCTACTTGTTCTGACCCTCGTGGAGAACTACTGTGAGGGCTTTGTGGATTGATATTCTCTTTTGTGGATTAGCAGTAATTGTGAGCATGTTTATGTATTTCAATGTTTGGCAATGGACAGTAAGTCGGTAATAACATGGTGGGTCGGTAAATCTAGCAAGATGGGTCGGTAATTCTTCCAAGTAGCAACTGACCATAGGTCGGTAAAAAGATGTGGGTCGGTAAAACTTTTACCGACGCCACTTACAACGACTGACTCTATGGGTCGGCAAAGATATTTACCAACCAATCTTGAGTCGTTAAAGCGGCTTTTAGCGACTCACAGTGAGTTGCTAACAATGAACCGTGGTGTAGTGATCAATCTTTGCCGAGAGCCGGTCGTCGTTTTGCCGAGTGTTGCTAGGTGGACACTTGGGAAAGGTGGACCGGATGGCACTCGCCAAAGGTGGGTTTGCCGAGTGCGTGCTTTTGCCGAGTGCGGCACTCGGCAAACCCCCTCTTTGCCGAGTGCCCGATTAAATGCTCTCGGCAAAGCATATGGCACTCGGGAAAAGGGGGGTTCCGTAGTGATCTGGGGTTTGAATTTATGAGTCGTCACATGTGCTTGCGTTTTATTTTAGGCAACGGTGCAGGTCATAAGAAAAAGTTGTGCATGTTGTGTTTGTGTGCGTGTGTGAATGTATGTGTCGGTATTTCGCAATAAGAAATTGTTACAACTTTTGGTCAGGTGAGGAGAGGAACCCTTGTGGTGGCATGCCGGAGATGGAGACCGCCAGGGGATCGAGAGCTGGCCGCCTCGCTTGCCGGTTCACGTCTTTACAACGAACGCCCATGCCGGCTCTGTCCAGGAGTCACGACGCGTCAGTCGGCATCGATCATGTTCTGTTTCCGTACGTACGATACGACAGCGGCTTTGAACGATGAGAACGATAGAGACACGACCTAGAGTACGTCCGGGACAAGCTATAGCTAGGCCGTGCAGCAAGACCAATATGAACGACGATGATATATTGGCGTGTTTGATTCACGATGCTGCCCATCTAGCTTGTAAGTTGTAATAACAACTGGAACTCATATTCTAGCTTGGAACAACTCCCCACTGGTGATGAACTTGATTGGCCAGTGCATTAGTTAGTATGGTACTAACTAATGCAGTGTTGGTGATGAACTTGATTGGCCAATGCTCCTGTTTTTTCTATGAAAATGCGTGTCGTTTCCTGTTTAAGTTTTATACTTTTATTATGCTGCTATACTTGGGAAGGAGCATGCTGGTAGCTAGAGGAATCGAACTTAACACTAGCTATGAAAGGAACATGCTGGTAGAGGAGTATCCTAATCTTATTCAAACATATCGACTGCTAATTTCCATGTGGTTTAATTAGTTTATGGGAAATAAAGCTCGGTTTATTGTGGTCACATGCCGTTGAAACACTTAGTTGGCTGGCAGTACGTCGTCGTGGTTTTTGGTTGAGTTGAATGGCAGAGTTTGGCTCTATGGTTTAGAACTTTATTTTACGGGAACATGATTGCAATGTTTTTTTTTTTGCGATTACAACATGATTGCAATGCTAATCGAGGAAGTTCTATGGAATGCTATATTATTTACTATGTTTTCATTTAATTAAAGTGGCTGT
Source organism: Eragrostis nindensis (assembly GCA_012490785.1). Lineage (NCBI taxonomy): Eukaryota > Viridiplantae > Streptophyta > Magnoliopsida > Poales > Poaceae > Eragrostis > Eragrostis nindensis. The sequence continues at coordinate 198,205 of JAAXCT010000624.1, forward strand.
CGGTATGTGGTTTTTTAAGTTATATATGTACTGCAGTTTGCCTGTCCATTGCTACAGAAGTGATACTATAACCTCTTTATTCTAGGTACCAAGGATTTATCAAATCTTGAAGTATTTTAAGTAATGCTTAACAACTACATATTTTAACTAAATTTTAATTCATAATTCGTGGTATAATTTTTAACTATAATTTCAACCATCATATTCTAAAACCCCATCTGCTCCCATAAAACCCGGCGCACTCCTAAAAGCAATTTTTCTTCTGGTCTCCTTCGTCCTCTGTTCCTCATGCATGATTCTGTGAATTTTTCTCCACCTAAATCGTACTCGGTTCATTACCGAGCACTCCTAAAAACAATTTTCTTCCCGTCTCCTTCGTCCTCTGTTCCTTCAAAAAAAAAAAAGGAAAAAAACAAAAAAGATGTGATGTGCAGGGAGCAAAAGCACAGTCCTCCCGCTAGAACACGCCACTGTATGTGAATAAGATCGATTCGACCCTTATAATACCAAACAAAAAGAACTCCAATTTCAATTAAAATTGAATTCGAGATAAATTCGGATGGGGTTTGAAATCTGCAATTTGAGGCTGAAAAATCCGGCTGACGACTTTTTTGAGACTTATTAAGTAGTAAAAATATATTGTTTCTGTACGTTCATCTGTTGTTCCTGCTAGATCAGGATTTGAGAATAACACATGGTTACTATCTGGAATGCTGAACGGCACCTCATCATGTGCTAACTTTAATTTTGCAGATTGTTGATCCGTTCCTCGCCTCATACGGCGTGAAGAATCCTATTTATGCTGTCCTGCAACTTGCACAAACAACCATGAGAAGTGAACTTGGAAAGATAACATTGGATAAGACTTTCGAGGAGAGACGCGTTAAATGAGATTGTGGTATGGTTCCTTTTGCTATTAATGTTTGTTAATTTGTTTAACTTTCCATACTGTCCATCGAAGAACCTTTGATAAGAGAGAGAGAGAGAGAGAGAGAGAGAGAGAGAGAGAGAGAGAGAGAGAGAGAGAGAGAGAGAGAGAGAACTATGGTTTTTTATTTTATAATTGAGTTATTTGAGCAATAGTTTGTTCATGTTGTGACTGCATATTACGATCTTTTTGAGAAGTTGTAAAGAAATTATTGCTCCCTGATAAATTTAGACCTTGGCAGCCTAGTAAAAAAAATTTGGTATGTGTTTCATACATTGTATTGACTGGAAAGCAAATGCAACTGTATCTAATATTTATGAGTGGAAATTGCTACAAAATATGACATAGTTTATTTGAAACAAGTAAATTAGTGGGGGATTTTGGCCTTATAATTTCTAAATATTTCCTTTTTTTTCTAGACATAAAATAAAAATCGGTAGGGGCCTTCCCTCCTATTTATCTAAAAAAAGAACTCAACAATTCTAATTTGCCTCCTTGTTTGTATGCTGGAACTAATATGACAGAAAAACATACTTTATTTAACTCCTTGGACGTAAGGTATTACACACATTGTGGCCCGAACCTGGAAAAAACTCCAGTGTCTTGCGTCGTATTCTTGGTTCTTGCGCCCCTAAACAAAATAACATCGAGAGTCTAAAACCTCGACAGATCCTTTCCGTGTTTCTTACCCTGCTCTGTCACCACATGCTGATTGGGATGCATGTGGGTCCTCCATATGTTGATTAGGATATGCGTGGGGATAATTTGATGACGAATACTGCCTGACGTGTGGGGCCACAATGTGCTGACCAGGATGCATGTGGGTCCGCCATGTGCTGATAAGGATGCGTGTGGGCATATTTCCCCATTTTAATGACGAATTGTGCCTGACATGTGAGTCCATAATATGCTGATAGGGATGCGTGTGCGGAAATCCTTTATTTGCGATGAATTTTGACAAATGTGTGGGACCACAACATGCTGACTAGGATGTAGGTGGACGAAACCCCCTCTAGGGACGAATATGTGGGTCCAGCATGTGCTCGCTAGGATGCAGGTGGGTGAAATCCCCCCGTTTAGTGACAAATATGTGTGTGTCCACCATGTGCTGATTAGGATGTGGGTGAGAGAAATTCTGGAATGAACGGTAGTGACACTTAGTTTTCGTCATAAATGACCTGACCCGTGGGTTTGAAAGGCAACAATGATGCCTTTTCGTCATTAAACGGGTCTATTTGGCAACTTTAGTGACAAAACGCGAAAACATCATGAAAAAGTTGGCCGAAAACGGTGAACCCCCCCCCCCCCCTCCCTCCCCCAAATAGTGACAAATGAATAATAATTTTGTCATAAATCAACAGATCTGTACTAGTGTTTGACAAGACACTCGAAGAGAGATACGTTAAATGAGAGGATTATGGTATAGCTTCTTATCCACATCTTAAGTTATTTGTTTCATACAATACCATCGCGTGAATAAATGCATCTATGTTTTTTATTGTACAATTGTGGAATAGACTGTGTTCACTCTGCATAGCCAGCCTACTGAAATATGATATACGCATTCTTTCTGGGGGCAGTGAATGCCAATGTATAATAATAATCTTTGTGATGCCAATGAAATTATGATGTGGGAAGAATTTGAAACATAGATCTAGTAGCTGCAATTCTAACATGTTAGTTTGTAATAGAACCAATAAACATTGACCTTGGGCAGCTGATCAGCTTTCAGTTATTTCTATTTTACATTTTTTTTTTGTTTAAGCTACTCTAACTAGACATTTGTAATTTGTTTGATATCGATTTCTTTATAATCTATTATACTTCCAAGTAGCTTTGTTATCAAATTTATATGTTTCTTTACCACAAAATGCCTACTTAATTCAAAACAAAGTGAAGAAGCAAACAACTAAACCCCACAATGTTCTTTCCAAACATGATATGTGGTAGATGTGGTTATTCTCCCTCCCTTCCTCTCATCTGTTCATGACTGATTTCTGCAAATGTTTCTGTTGGGCAGCCAGCTCTCTTTTTGTTTGGTTAACATTTTTTGTCGATTTGCTGCAGAGGGCCATCAATGAGGCAGCCGTAGATTGTGGTCTCAAATGTATCAGTTATGAGATTTGTATGTTGTTTTCCTGCTTTTAATATTTTGAGTTACACCAGTATTGTTTCTCATGTTTAAAATTGACAACAGGGGACATCACTCCTCCACATGGCATTAAGGTGACAATGGAAATGTAGGCCGACGCAGAGAGGAGAAAGCGTGCTCAAGTGCTTGAATCTGAAGGTGATGATCATAGTGAGTATGTATTTGTGTTAGGTGATGTGGAAGCATTTCGGTACATTTGAAAACATAAATTAGCATCAAAGTTACGTTATTGTGTTCTTAACTAGGAACACATGCAAGTTAAAAGCACACTTGGTATTATCTAATTTCTACCATTTTTTTCTTGTTATTCTTCTATCGAGTCGAAACACACTTTTGTGTTTGTCACATTGAACATCAATAGGTTTTCTTGTCTAATGTTCTTGATTATATTTACGCTTATGTTTTGGAGTCATAGCGAGTACCGCATGCCAATATGATTTTACAATGTCACACAATCATAGTTATTATAGCGAGTACACATGCTAATATGATCTATAGTACTGACCACAACTTCCTCATGTGACATTCAAACTCATTAGGAAGGATATTAATTAAAACTACAAGATCTTTTACATCTCGGATTGGTTTTATCCAATATAAAATGATGACTGACCTAATGCGTGTTAAGAAAAAGACTAATTAACCTGATGGATGCACAACATTAAAGATGTCTTGGTTGCTTGCAGGTGGACTTCATGTAGTCCCACACAAGGAAAGAAAAATATCATGAAGGAATTGTTCATGATACCAGCTCTTTCGGTGGCAAAGTAAGTAGGAAGAACGACATCTGATTTTGTGAGCGGCTTTCTTCTTTATTCCCAAGAATACCTACATAAGAAAAGAAATTTTTCGTTGGTACGGAAATAGTCCAACTTTCCTCCATCGAAAAGTATGGAATCTAATTCTATTTTTTATGGTTTCACGCCCAGATTATGTGAACGAGAGTCAAATTAATTTAAAACCTTTTTTTGTAGGTTTGGTGATCCGAGCTTAGCTTATAGCTAGTTAAGCTTCTTTTGGGGGTGTAACTTAACTTAATCATCTGGGTTTGAATTTCTGAGCAGTCACATCTCACATGTGCTCGCGTTTAATTTCAGGCAACGGTGCAGTGCATAAGAAAAAAGGTGTGCATGGTGTGTTTGTGTGCGTGTGAATTAATGTATGTACATGTCGGTGTTTCGCAATAAGAATTTGTTACAACTTTGGTCAGGTGAGGAGAGGAATCCTTGTGGTGGCATGCCGGAGATGAGGCGCTGTAGACCGCCAGGGGATCGTCGAGTCACCTCCTTGCCGGTTCACGTCTTTACAACCAACGCGGTGGCGCTGGACCCGGGCTGAGCTGAATATGCGACATGCCGTCCCCGGCTCTGTACGTCCAGGACGCGTCCGTCGGCATCGATCATGTTCTCCGTCGACGTCGGCCCCCGGAGACGACCGTCGGTGTGGCGCCATGACCGGGCGCCGGCCCCGAGAACGCTAGCTAGTGTCAGGCGGCAACACCGTTACGTTACGCCTGGCCCTATACATCCCCTATATACTTGTTTTAATTCTCACCCGCTTTGTTCTGTTTCCGTATGTACGTACGGCAGCGGCTTTAAACGATGATCGAGAACGATCAAGACACGACCTAGAGTCCGGGACAAGCTAGACCGAGGCCGTCATGATGCCGCCCGCCTAGCTTTCTAAGTTGTAGATGGAACTCTTATTCTTGGAGCGCAAGTTCGTATCTCCGATCCGACTCTTTGCCCGTAACACATGCAGACGCATTTTCTATACCTATATATACCAACGTAACGCCGGTCTTTGTTTATCAGCAGAATCAACCCACAAGTCTCCTAGCTAGCTCCTCGCCGAGAACCCAACTCGACCACCGCCGACAGCTCCTCGCCGAGAACCCAACTCGCCCACCGCGCGCCGACGAACGAGTAGAAGACGACGATGGCGAGCCTCCTCCGACGATCGGCTGTCCCCGTGGCGCGGCAGCTCCTCTCCGGCCTCCCGCGAGCTGCTGGCCCCGCGACGCGGCAGCTCCTCTCCGGCTTCCCGCGCCACCTCGCCGCCGCTGCGCCCGCCGCCTCCCGCTCCTACTCCCGCTCACCCCGCGACGACGTCTCGATGTACGTAAAACCCTACGCTTTTCAGTTTTCTTCTCTGGAACCTTCTAGATCGTCGACGTCATCGATCACGTTGCCTTGTGCAGGTACGCCCCGCCCACGACTCCGTTCAACTGGGGCGTGAGCATCGTGCCGGAGAGGCAGGCCTTCGTGGTGGAGCGCTTCGGCAAGTACCACAAGACGCTCGGCTCCGGGATCCACGTGCTCCTCCCCGGCATCGACCGCATCTCCTACATCCACTCGCTCAAGGAGGAAACCTTCTCCATCCCCGACCAGAAGGCCATCACCAAGGACAACGTCACCATAGAGATCGACGGCGTCATCTATGTCAAGGTACGTACGTAGACAGCAAAGACCTTGTATGGTACTAATGCAGTAGTGTTGGTGATGAACTTGATTGGCCAATGCTCAGTTTTGTATGAATGCGTGACGTTTCCTGTTTGTTTAAGTTCACTACTTTTAATTATGCTGCTACTTGGAACGGAGCATGCTGGTAGCTAGAGGAATAGAGCTTAACACTAGGAAAGGAGCATGCTGGTAGAGGAGTTATCTCCTAATCATAGTCAAACAGATCGACTGCTAATTTCCATGTGGTTTAGTTTATGGGAAATAAAGCTTGGTTTATTGTTGTCACATGCCGTTGAAACACTTAGTTGGTTGAGTTGAGTGGCAGAGTTTGGCTCTATGGTTTAATACTTTATTTTACGGGAACATGATTGCAATGCTTATCGAGGAAGTTCTGTGGAATTAATGCTATATTATTTACTATGTTTTCATTTAATTAAAGTGGGTGTCGGTATGTGGTTTTGTAAGTTACATATGTATATATTGTTTCTATAGGTTCATGATCTGTTGTTCCTAGTTCCATCAAGCTGGCATGCAAATGCTCTAGCTAGATCAGGATTTGAGAATAACACATGGTTACTATCTGGAATGCTGAGCGGCAACTCATCATGTGCTAACTTTAATTTTGCAGATTATTGATCCGTTCCTCGCCTCCTACGGCGTGAAGAATCCTATTTATGCTGTCCTGCAACTTGCACAAACAACCATGAGAAGTGAACTTGGAAAGATAACACTGGATAAGACTTTCGAGGAGAGAGACGCGTTAAATGAGAAGATTGTGGTATGGCTCCTATTTGTGTTTGTTAATTTGTTTAACTTTCCATACTGTCCATCTAAGAACCTTTGATAATTAAGATAGAGACAAAAAAGAGAGAAAGAGAGAAAACTATGGTATGGTTTTTTTATTTTCTCTTTGAGTTATGTGTTCAACTGATACCATCCATGTAATGTTTTTTTGGATTTCGATCTTTGGACCCATTTGTGAAATATGTTCATGTTGTGACTGCATATTACAATCTTTTTGAAAAGTTGTAAAAAAATAATTGCCCCCTGATAAATTTAGATCTTGCCAGCCTAGTAAAAAATGTGGTATGTATTTCATACATTGTATTGACTGGAAAGCAAATGCAACTATCTAATATTTATGAGTGGGAATTGCTACAAATTATGACATGTTTCATTTGAAACAAGTAAATTAGTGGGGAATTTTGGCCTCCTATCTAAAAAAACTCAACATAAAATTTGTCTCCTTTTGTTTATATGCTGGAACTAATAGGACAGAAAAACTTTCACGTTCTTTATTTAATTCCTTTAAGAAGAAAAACTTTATAGCTTATGAGTTGCATTATTATTACTAAATGGTTTTTGTTATATGCACTTTTAAGTAGATAAGCTACTTAAACACGTATTTTTTTTTTCCAGATCCAGATGTGTCCATAATCATTTGTAGTAGCGGACAACTATTTTTAATTTTTATTCAATGTTTTCTACAGGCAGCAATCAATGAAGCAGCAAGCGATTGGGGCTTGAAGTGTCTTCGTTATGAGATCAGTATGTGACTTTCACTTTTATTATTTGCGTTAATACATAGTTGGTTTCTCATGCTTTAAGGGTTGACAATGCAGGGGACATAACTCCTCCAGAAGGGATTAAGGCGGCCATGGAGATGCAGGCTGAAGCAGAAAGAAAAAAGCGTGCCCAAATCCTAGAGGCAGAAGGGAAGAAGTCTTCTCAAATCCTAGAAGCAGAAGGGAAAAAGTCTTCTCAAATCCTAGAGGCAGAAGGGAAAAAGTCTTCTGAAATCCTAGACGCAGAAGGGAAAAAGGTGTCCCAAATCCTTGCATCAGAAGGTAATAATCTTTCTAAGAACTGATAAGTTGGAGATACACAATGTGTTCTATATTGGAGTTGTTTGACATTTTTCATTTAAACACCAGCGGCTATGTTGGATCAGGCAAACCGTGCGAAGGGTACGTAACACATTCACCAAACTGTTCCTTATTTCATTTTCTCCACTCTTTTTTTTTTCTTTACTTTTGTTTGCTCTGCCACAAGGGATTTACTTATTTTGGGGATGAACACCAGGTGAGGCCGACGCGATTGTTTTCAGGGCCACAGCTACTGCACGTGGAATCGAACAGGTTTCAACCGCAATGAGAACTGAAGGCAGTACGGAGGTATCATTTATGTTTCTTAGTATCAATTATATCATTACGGCTATCCTTCAAATAGTGCTTATGACAAACTTTTTACGGTCACTGTTAGGCTGTCAGCATGAAAATTGCAGAAGAATATATCAAAGCATTTGGTGAGGTAGCAAGAAAGGTGAGACTACGAAGCTTATTAGTTGCCCTGTTAGTTTTACAATTTACCATTTTATGAAATTTATGGTGCTGATGTTTCTCTATCAAATCCAGAGCACCGTAACGCTCCTTCCCGGCGACTACAGCAACCCGATGTCTATGGTAACCCAGGCTCTCAAGATATATGAGCGTACTACCCAGAACCAGAGATGCGCCCAAATCGAAGAGCCGGTTGTGGGATCAGAGGCCGAAGCTGAGACCGGTTCGTCTTTTGACACCAGCGGCATGCCATCGATCAAGGATGCAGAACAAGGAAACACGTTATTCTCGCTGCGCCGCAAAATCGAGAATTGAGCTTTGATGCCTGAACAGTAGCATTAGTTTTTATTTTTGAGTCTGTATTCTCTCGGTGTTAGGAATGTTAACTTTTGAAGCACGGTCCACCTGAATATATTCATTAAACTTACTTCTTATTTCACGGCTCTATCTCAACAAATTTGTAGTGGAAGTAGTGGTTTCGAATGTTCGATCATGTCACTTCAAGGTGAATCTTGGGCGAATCGGCCGGCGCCGGATTCCTTCCTGGGCCTCATCGATCCTTTCTGGCTCGATGATCCTTTCTGTGTTTCTTACCCTGCTCTGTTTTCCCACACAACACGCCCCAACGCCTCTGTCCGTCATGTCGAGCGGCCTCAACCACCCTCTCTATCTTGGGCCGCGCCTTACCTCCGCTGCAGAACGCGACCTGCTCCCCTCCTGCCCCTGCTTACTCCTCATCGCGTGCTTACAACACTTCTGTCCCGGATCCCGTCAACGCCCGCATATGGCATACCAAAAACCCCCACCAAAACCAAGTTTTTCGCCTGGCTTCTATGCAAAATGGGCGACTGGACTCTCGGGCCAGCTTGCTACACAAAAATATCCGGAAGCCGGAAGAGTCGAATTGTGAACGATGTCCTACCGCTATTGAAACTGACATCCCGCGGCTGCGACCTTTTGGGCTCATCTCGACATACATAATCTTCCCCGTGACGGCACCGCACTCATCTTCGACAACGGAGATGAGGATCGTCAAAGTTTACCACGCGCGCTGCTGTACAAGACATTGATTTATGGGGCCATCACTGCAAATGTAATCGTCAGTCCATTACGTTCAAGCCAGACTTGCACTCACGTAATCTCCCCTCGGAATGCCGAGATGACCATTATTATGTACTCATGATGTACGGTTCTTTCGATCAATGAAATGCAAGGAGACTAGCACACAACCTCATCATCTTATAGGGAAAAAAATTCGCAACCTTTCGCGTGCAGCCCTGCCCAGATGCCCGATCGAGGCGTGGACTTCCTGGGTTGATCCAACGGGGCAGAAACAACGATCGGCTAGGCTCAAGTTCAGGTTATGGCCCATTTGCATCCGCGTATTCATATCGGAAGTTCGGAACGTCTAGAGTCGATCGCTTTTGTAGTATCGCGTCTTCGCCCGCAGACAGAGAACGGCTCTGGTGCACCGATTATGTGCAGGGCTAGTACGTGTCGGGCTCGAAATCCAGACAGGCGTGCCCACCGTGCCCAGGAGCTGGCTGTAGTAGTCGTGGCGCGGTGCCCGTGCACGGGGACGCCGCCATCGTGGAACACCGAGGCAGAGGCGTGGAAGAACTGAGTGTTGTCGTCGCACGCGCGGAAGGTGTATCGCTGCCGCCAGTACGTGTCGAGGTCGCGCAGGAAGCCGGGCGGCGACCAGAGTCCTAAGCAAGAACTCTGGCGCAGTGTAGGGTGGTGTTGAAGAGCACCCGCGCCCATTCCGCGTTGATGAAGCCTCGGTCCAGCCGCACGAGCGTGGGCACCTCGCGTTTGTTGGACCATGTGTACAACCGATCGAGCAGCGGCAGCTCTTCGAGGAGCGCTGCATCAATCGCCTCGTTGAAGAGCGCCGCCGCCGACGCGTCCAAGTTGTTGTTGTTGCGGTCGGTGGCGTCGCGTGTGAGGTTAGGTTGAAGTCTCTCTCCGACGATGAGCCACGGCACGGCGGCGTGAGTCTCAGCCAACGACACCATCTCCTCCAGGAATTCAGGCCGCAGAGAATGGTCGATGACGCCGATGGACCCCGTGACCAGGTTGATTGCTACCGGCGGAGACGTGCACCTCCATGCCGTGGGGGCGCGGGAAGCAGGAGCTCGACACGACGGACAGAGCTGGTTCGCGCGCAGCGGGGTCGGGGATCGCCTCGGCCTCGTCGTGGAGGAGGATGCCGGCACGGTCGATGGGGCGCGAGGAGCAGGCGCCAGCACCCGCGTCGTCGTGGAAGAGACGTCTCACGGGCAGGTCCTCGTGGGCGCCACCACGGCCGCGCCGGTCGCCACCGCCGCGGTGCCCGCCACTCCCTCCGCCGCCGGTGGGGGGAGGGGAGGGGGTGTCGTCGCCCTCGCCTCAGCGTCGGATGCATCGGACGCGGGAGCCGTCCGTGTTCTTCAGCAGGTGGGTGCGCGGGAAGTCGAGGTTGCTTTCATAACGCGCGGTGACGACGATAGCGGTGTAGTCGTGGCTGGAGAGGGAGAGCTGGGTGATGCTCATCGGCAATCTTTTTTTTTTTTTTTTTTTTTTTCTCGAACGCGCAGGAGAGCTGCGTGTCATTTCATTAAGGAGAAGAAAAAGAGAACATAGTGCCCTTTCGGCCAGGGATTAGCCTTATACATACATACGCGCCGGCGACATGCTTAGCAACCTACAAACGCCACAAGACTCTAGGACATTATTTCCCCGAGCCTCCTAGCACCTGCCATCCTCCAATGGGAGGCCTCCTCTGCAATTTCATGAATTATAGCATGCGGCAGCGGTCTCTCTCCGTCGAAGACGCAACGATTCCTCTTATTCCAAATCATCCAAGAGACGAGCATTACCAAAGTGTTGAAGCCTCTTTTTTTCTCTTTCGGAACTCTCTTTCGGAACTCTCATCGGCAATCTTTCTTGCTCTCCGTGGTGAGTAGTGCGACTTCAGAGAGTAAGCACGGACAAAAAAAAAAGCTAGAGTGACAATTAGCTAGCAATGGAGCACTGTAAGCTAAGGATCAGGCAACAAACCAGGTGCAGATGAGATATATATTCGATTTGCCATCTTCCATGCCGTACGTCTCTCCTTGTCTCTGTACGTACGTACAATTCTCTGGTAGCAGTAGCATGCCAACAATAGATTATACACGTTCTAGAGAAAGAGGAGGATGCCTCGGCTTGCGCTGATGGGGAGCACGAAGATCTCACGAGATGCTAGCGACGGCGCGAAGATCGATGAGGCAAGCACGTACGCGCGGCACAAGCGATCGACGGCGCGCAGACGACTAACGGACGCAGAGATTTTGACGCCTCCGTTAGTTACGCAACAATCGGATTACCTTCCAAAACAAATCGTTAGTCCATTTGATTCGATTAAATGGGACAGGTGTCAACAGATTAATTATCCGCAGACAACGCCAGCGCCCCCATTTCCCGCCGCCGCCGCCGACGGGACGAGGATGGCGATCCTCCTCCGGCGATCCCCGCGGCGGCTCCTCACCCTCCCGCCCCACCTCGCCGTGTCCGTCTCCGGCGCCGCCGCCTCCCGATCCTTCTCCCGGTACCGGTACACACCCCGCGACGACAACTCCTGGTAAAAACCCTGCCCCCTCCTCACCCCCTCGATCTCGACCCCTTCCTTCCGGACGGAATGATCATGTGAGTGAGTGTTGCATTCAGGTTAACCCCACCCAAGACTCCGGTGAACTGGGGCGTGAGCATCGTGCCGGAGAACAAGGTGTTCGTGGTGGAGCGCTTCGGCAAATACCTGAGGACGCTCGGCTCCGGGATCCACCCGCTGATCCCCGTCGTCGACCGCGTCGCCTACGTGCACTCGCTCAAGGAGGAGGCCATTACCATCCCCGACCAGAACGCCATCACCAAGGACAACGTAATCCTCCAGATCGACAGCGTCGTCTATGTGAAGGTATGACACCTTGTCTCCCCTTTGCTCGCCTTTAATTTGCATTGCCAGATCGCTGAGTTCGTGATGTTGCGAGTGGTTCGGCGCTTACATTGTTCATGACAGTAGATCAGGTGTATCCGTGTATGCATGCAACTTGCATTAGTGAATGCGACGTAGCGTTTGATGCGTGGGCATGAATGGTGTTGGTGCGTGAAAGAGAAAACAATAACACTACGTTTGGATGTCGACATTGGGCTTGGAATTGGGGAATTGGTATTGGGCCTGGCCGAATGCAGCTGTTTGGATGCACCTGGTATTGGAATTGGCATTGGAGCCCAATACCGTATGGAATTGAGGTGAACTTAAAACAGCTGCCTCCAATGCCAAGCTCTTCACCTCCGATTTGGATAGAATCTGTTCGTTCCCAAAAGAGAGAAAAAAAAAGGGAGACGAGCGCCGCTCAACCCACGACCAGCCTGACGACGACACCTTGGTCTCCGGCGAGCTGCAGCCTCCTCTCCGACAAGCTCGTCTTCCTCTCCGGCGAGCTCGTCTTCGTCCTCTCCAACGAGCCTCTCCGGCGAGCCGCGGCCTCCTCTCCGACGAACTTGTCTTCCTCTCCGGCGAGCTCGTCTTCGTCCTCTCCGACGAGCTCGTCTTCCTCTCCGGCGAGCCGCGGCCTCCTCTCCGTCGAGCTCTTCCTCCTCTTCGGCGAGCTCGTCTTCCTCTCCGGCGAGCTCGTCTCCGCGTCTTCCTCTCCGACGAGCTGCAGCCTCCTCTCCGGCGAGCTCGTCCTCCTCTCCGGCGAGCTCGTCCTCCTCTCCAGCGAGCTCGTCTCCGCGTCTTCCTCTCCGACGAGCTGCAGCCTCCTTTCCGGCGAGCTCGTCCGCCTCTCCAGCGAGCTGCAGCCTCCTCTCCGGCGAGCTCGACCTCCTCTCCGGCGAGCTTCCCCTCCTCTACAGCGAGCTTCGACGTGCAACGGATGGGGAGCGTACTGTGAATTCCTAATTCCACATCAGATGCATCCAAACATGAATTGGTATTTTTCCCTGTGTTTGAATTCGATCTTCCAATTCCATCTACATCCAAACAATAGTTTTGGCATTGAACTCATTTCAATGCCTAGGCTGATTTGGTATTGAACCAAATTCAATGCCAAGGCCTCCAATATTTACATCCAAACGGACCCTAAGGCTTTTGTCTTTAAATCCTTACAAGGGCAAAGCCAAACAAAAAAAATTAGACACTTAGGCCTGTTTTGTTCAAGCCTAACATTGCCATAACTAACCTTAGTCAAATGTGACTTGCCACAAAAAGGTGTGGCTAGCAAATCCTTAGCTACAAATGTGGCAAAGTTAGTCAAAAGATTGAGAGTATGACGTGTGGGCCACTAAGAAAATGGGGCTTGCCACAATTGCAGCAGCAAACCAAACATCTGCTTAAGAATCTATGGCGTGACTAAGCTTAGATTGCATTCTTTTACCAACCACTACTTATTAGTTGCTATTGAACTAAGGTTGTGATGCGTCAAGGATTTGCTTTGATTCCCACGTGTAGTAAATGGAATGGAAGAACATATTTGCGTGGTGTGGCATAAATCGTATGGTAAGGTTTCCTCACTTGTATTAATATAGCCTACTCCTTCCGTTTCATATATATATGTGTAGTTCTGGGTTTGGGCACGGTAACTAAGAGATGAAAAAAGTGATGGGCATAGAAAACGATGGTGAGTGAAAGATGAGAGAGATAGAGATAGGCACATGAAACGAAGTGAGAATAAGTGGGGAGATGCATTAGGAAGTGAGAACTGCGTTATTTTGGCAAAAAATTTAAATGCCGAAACTACATATATTTTACGGATGAATTGGAATGAAGGGAGTATGCAAGAAGATCTGTGCTTATTAAAATAACAGCATTTGCTATCAATATATTCATCCCATGTTTCCAACATTTTGGATTCAACAATAGGCTTCTAAAATTTGAGGACAACGATCATGATATCAAGATGCATCATGCTTTTCATTTTGTATGTGCGAACAGTTTGCAGTGTATCATTTGAATTTTAGCAAAAAGTATACATGATTTTATATGTGTGTGGTCCATTGATATGAACACGCATAGGGTGTGAAATGAATATTAATCTCTTCTATAGCCTCATCTAAAACTATGAGAGATTAGTACCCCTGCAGATACAAGGAAGAATGAGTAGAAAAAATAGAGAGTAGCACAATGAGTCTATGCTATGGTAGTTGGATAAGGACCATGTAGAAGCCAAGGTTGAGGCCCTCGTGTGCTTGTTGTCTTTACAATGCGAACCCCACATCGGTGTACATCGAGCATTGTAACGAAGAAAAAAGCATTCGTTGTAGAGTTTTGGCAAGTACCTCAGGACTCTTTCTACGGAATCTATCTGTTGATTCGTAGAAGACTATGGATGAATAGATATATGGTTATAATAAGTGCAAGAGTGGTAGAGTTCTAGTTAACGCAGCTTTCTCTGATTTCGAAACCATGCTTTTAACATATGAATCGACAATTTGGAGTTCTTCAATTGCTGGATATCCTGTACTTATCATTGTCAGAGAAAACATCATATGTTACTTTTTAATGCTACATCTCAGCAAATTTGAAAGAATCAGCTAAACAATACAAAGGGATTGTTTCTTTTTCACAGTTTCATCTTGTCAAGCCTGTTTCAGGCTAAATGTCTTGATCATTCTTGTCTGCATTCCTCCGCCTTCCCCTTTTTGCAATCACGTCGTGCATGGGGCTTCCGAAGCACAAGAATTGCCTCTTAGCTTAGAACTTTAGATAAGTAATAAATTCCATAAACCTAAAAGCTTAATCTTGTTGGCGTTGATTTGGGTTAAACTTTTCATCCTATGGGCTGAGATGTACCGCTACATGGAGCAAATTGCTAGATCAAGTTGTGAGGCACATCCAAAAAACAACAACAAAGTAGTCTTGCGATTTGCGCTAATTCGCAGCGCGAGGCGACCCCTACATAGATGCAGCAACCAGCGTGATATACAGGTTTATACTGGCCAACTGTTGACCATTATAACAATGCGGGCTTCCCTACAAATCGGATTTGATTCTACTTCATCTTTCCTTTGCTTTTCTTTTAAACTTTTAATCACAATAACTACTTTACAACTTTACAATATAATTTTGTTTTACTCTTGCATAGATTAAATATTTTAAATTGATGTATCAACATCTTGTCAAACTTTTATTTCAACATTTGTACAAAAATAAAATTTTGTCACACTGCAAATGAAATATTGAAATAGCACATCTAAATTGTTGATGCAAACAAATGATATATGCAGTAAAGAGGATAGTGATGATACACACAGTTCCAAGAGAACCACCCTTATTTAAAGTAATTAGCACATGTTTGGGATCATAAATTTTGCGCAACACTATGTTACGATTTTTTTTTTAAAAAAATTTACACCAGCAACCCATGTTTGAAGTTATTTTACCATGCAAAACTCATAAGTTCTTTTTTTAGACGAAAGGCAGGGGAGCCCCAACCTTTTTTCTATTAATTCTGAAAAAGTTTATATATAAGTTATTATTTTGTTATGCTGCATAAAATTTTTGTAAGTCCGTAATTGCCATTTTTTTCTCTTGAAGTTACAAAGTAGTAACATTAACCTCAATGAGCAATGCATGCATAGAACAATGCAGCTAGCCCCTCGGAATCTAATGCATGAAGACGCGGCTGGTGGTGCATATGAAAGACACGAGCTATTTTTTGTATGAAAAATCTATTTTTAAGTATCCACATGTTTCTTGAGTGCCCAGCACTCGAATTTTCAGCACTTGGATGGGGGATCAAACGGCGTGCGGTCATCTTCAACCCCCCGACTGCCTCTAGTCATCTTCTTCCCCGAGCTGCCTCGATCGCCTCCGACATTGCTCCGGCAAAACCCTAGCTACCCCGGCAAAACCTCCCTCCGTTGCCTCGACCGTCATCGTCACCATCATCATATGCTCGCCTCCGCGCCAACCCCACCCAACCTCCATACTCCGCCACCCGGCCGATGCACCCTCGCCCACAAACCATGGCTACCATCAGGTCGACCTTGCTCACACCAACCACAAATTCTGGCCACCATTAGGCCGTCCGTTGAGTCCCCAACCCGAAACCCTAAAACGCTAACCTCATTGGAGAAAAGCTTCCTCGCCGGAGATGCTCATGAATATGGAGAACGGGGTGGTGGAAGGGGAGGAAAGAAATCGGGTGTGGGATTGGAGAGAAAGTCGAGGATTTGATATAGGATTCCCCTTTCAAGCATATATGCATCCTTTTCCGTGGAATGGATGTATGATTAGATATTTTTTAAAAATTATTTTCATAATTTTTATGTAATACAGGATTAAATAAGATATTTTGTTTTAAGAAATCGAGTAAAGCAAATTATGATGTCGTAAGGGAAATTCATGTAGTGCACAACATCAATCAAGTTGGAGGATGTTCGGGCGCTACCGTCGCTTTTTCGTTTTAATTTCATAAAATCCCAGAGTGAAAGTTTGACGACCGAGACAAATTCGAAGGATATAGTCGGAACCCAAATCTTGGAACGCAAGTTGGTCTGTACTGTTGCCGTAAAATTGCTAGCTGCACACAGTGACACGGACGCAGACCCGAGTACAAAATAGGAGAAGCGGAAGCCACTTCTCTCCATTCCCCAACCTCATTTCCCACCGCCGCCGCCGCCGACGAGGATGGCGAGCCTCCTCCGGCGATCCGCGGCGCCCGCACGGCGGCTCCTCACCCTCCCGCGCTACCTCGCCGCACCCGCCTCCGGCCCCGCCGCGCCCCGCTCCTTCTCCCGGTACTACCCCCGCGACGACAGCTCCTGGTAAATCCCTTCCCCTTCCGATGCTCATCCATTCGCTTGCTTTGGGAACCTTCTAGAAGTCAAGTTTGAGCTCCCACGTCCTTATTGCCTTCCAGGTTCGACCCGCCCATCACGCCGGTGAACTGGGGCGTGAGCATCGTCCCCGAAAAGAAGGCTTTCGTGGTGGAGCGCTTCGGCAAGTATCTCAAAACGCTCAGCTCCGGGATCCATCTGCTGATCCCCGCCGTCGACCGCATAGCGTACGTGCACTCCCTCAAGGAGGAGGCTATCCCCATCCCCGACCAGAACGCCATCACCAAGGACAACGTCACCATACAGATCGACAGTGTCATCTATGTGAAGGTATGCGCCCAGCCCGTCGCCTCCCCCCTTGCTCGTCTCCGTGCAGATTGGTGAGTGGTGCTGGTAGTTGATGGTTGATTTGGCTCTTACCTTGTTCCTGCCGGTAGATCGGGGTTGGATGACTATGGTGAACGTTTGTTTGAACTGCTTCATTAACCGGCAGTGTCTTGGTCCCTATGGTTTATTAAAGGTTTGGTTTCATTGGATAGGATGACCGATGACAGGCATTTTATTTTTCTCTAAAAAATGACAGGCATTTTATGTATACAACAACAACATAGCCTTTTGTCCCAAGCAAGTTGGGGTAGGCTAGAGATGAAACCCACAAGAAGCAAAGCTAAGACAAGCACAAAAGAGGCACAAGGCAAAAAGGTGGAAAAGGAGATGAAAAGGAGGAGAAAAAGAAAGAGATCATGGTTCAGGCACGTTGATTGCGAATCTCCAAGCGCTCCTATCCATAGCTAACTCCTTGGAGATATTCCACTTCTTCAAGTCTCTCTTAACCGACTCGTCCCAAGTCAGGGTAGGTCTACCTCTACCTCTCTTTATATTATTGGCTCGCTTTAGAACCCCCATACGCACCGCCGCCTCGGGGGGCCTCCGCTGGACGTGTCCAAACCATCTTAGCCGATGTTGCACCAATTTTTCCTCAATTGGTGCCACCCCTACTTTGTCCCGGATATCTTCATTCCGGACACGATCCCTTCGTGTATGCCCGCAGAACCAACGCAACATACGCATCTCTGCTACACTTAACTGCTGGACATGCCGCCTTTTTGTAGGCCAACATTCAGCACCGTATAGCATCGCCGGACGAATCGCCGTCCTATAGAACTTACCTTTTAGCTTTTGTGGCACCCTCTTGTCACAGAGGACGCCAGAAGCTTGGCACCATTTCAACCAGCCGGCTGAAATTCTATGTCTCACATCTTCGTCGATGTCGCCGTCCTTTTGTAGCATCGACCCTAAGTATCGAAAAGTATCCTTCTTGGTATGGGTTTCATATCCATGTAGAGTGGCTGGTTTTTACGTTGGTACGCCAAACCTAACACAACCCTCCACTTTTTTCATCCGGGCTTGGGACCGGCAATGGCAGTGTTAGGCATTTTATGTATCATGGGAATTTATGGCATACAGTATAATTCATGCTGTGTAGTCTCTATGTTAATCCACATCAGTAAAAAAAACTTTCACTGTCTGATGAAAAAGGACCGGTTACGCTGAAGTTGAGTCTTACGTGCAAACACTTATTCGCTGGATCCTTCCTGTGCCTTCCATCCTTTCCTACGAATGACGTGAGTATGTGCTGCGAGTCCCAGAATCCCTGTGCTGCCCATGCCCTCCGCATCAATTGCCGGCAGCAGGTAGCTAGGTGGCGCATTGCACATCGCTGTGGGCATTGGGTTGCTTATGCCGTGTGCTCGAGTCTGAGTGCTTCGTGCTGATGACATGCGCTGGGGCGTGCTACGACCGCAGCAGGAATAACATCTTATTTTGCCTCAGCTGCCTCTGTTTTACATGTTAACAAGTTCAGGGCCTCTCGATGGCCGCAATAACGCATCTACATACGTGCTGGTTATACTCCTATCAGTTGACTACTAAGGACTTTAGATTACTGTTGGATGAGCTCAGCTTATGTGCTTCGTATACAAACTTTGTCAGCTGTCCTGCTTACCACTCCACACAGGCTGCAACCTAAAGCAACAATCAACTACAAGTTACCTCCTTTCCCATTTTTTTTGGTTTTTTAATTACTGTGGTTTTGTGTTAACTAACTGAGGCATAGCTTAGAAGCTGACTAACCAAGAAGAACCCCGCCTTGTCCTTCACTGCCCTCAGGGCTATGTTCTAGGCGTACCCCTTCATTTAGTGCCTGGAATTAAAATGTAGTTAAATGTGCAATCACTACTACAAATGATGTTCCTTTCTCCCGGGAAGGAACTCTTTGGTGGACTTTATTCGATAGCAAAACCTGTTTATGTGGCAAATAAGTTTGGAAAATGTCCTATGATTTAAGCTTGCCATTTTGCCTCGGTTTGTTTCTTTCTATTTTGAAAATGCCAATATTGTTTGCTATGCACAAATTTGTACATCAATCTTATTCATTTATAAGGCTGCAGGTTAGCATCTCTCCCTTTTCCCTTCATAATACTCCTAAGAAAAAAAAATGAAAATACATATTGATACTTAAAGCTATTGGTTAATCCACTGTATTTAGAAAAAAGAAGCAGCTTTCCATCCTGTTCCATGTCTTTACATGTTTCTACCATGTATGCGCTTATTTAGAGGCTTCATTGGTTTTCTAGGCATTACCATCGGATCTTCACATGATATCTAATGCTTGAGGAACTTTTTGCCAAACTTTAATCTATCTTGCACACTAAACGAGCATATAGACATGATTTATTAGTCGAGGAAACAAGAAAAACACGTCCATATATTTGTTATCTCATAAACTTATTGTTTACTTGAAATCATTTCAATATATTTTGAAGCCATGCTTGAGTTACGTGCTATTGCCTCCCTTGCTTTTTAAGATAGGTGCCATGCTTAAATTTTGAAGATAAAGTTATGCTCTCGCAAATGAATTTGAGAAGTGGAGCCTGCTGTAGTGCTGTGCTATAATAATGCAGGTTTACACGCCAAATTGAATTTGAAACATCTTGATGGGCTTGAAGTCCATGAGATATAAAAAAATTTATGTTGTATGGCTGCCCCTATGTAATATGAATATTTGCTTCCAATTTCATTTGTTTTAATGAATGGTCCAATTATATTTGGGGGGCAATCAGGCGTGGCAAGCTGCGCCATCTTTCTAGTAGTATGATCTAGAGTTGATGTTAGTGCATTTGCAAGTATTAGGCACTAAGTTTAATTTGAGAAATTACATGGCTAATAGCAAAAGTTATTTATTCTTGAAAACAATTTCTTGTGATTGCCATGTGCTAATTCATGATTGTTACCTTTTGCAGATTATGGATCCTTACCTCGCTTCCTATGGGGTGGAGAATCCCATGTTTGCAGTACTGCAACTGGCACAGACCACAATGCGCAGTGAACTTGGGAAGATAACCCTGGACAAGACTTTTGAAGAGAGAGATACGTTGAATGAGAAGATTGTGGTATGAATTTTTATGCCCATCTTTTCTTTGTTTTATACCTTACCATGCAGAAAAATGCATTTGCGTTGTATTGCAAAATCTGAGAATGTTCATGTTCAGCCTCCAACTTAATTATAACATTACTAGTTTTTTTCTTCCTTAGCCTCATTTATTCCACATTGCCAACTTACTAAAATATGATATATGCATTCTTTTTGGGTAGTGAATGCCAGTGTATAAAGATAATTTTTGTGAGGGCCAATGGTGAACGGAATTATGATGTGGGAATAATATTTGAAACATATGGCTAGCAGTTGCAATTCTAACATATTTGTTTCTAATAGAACAGATAAACATTGACCTTGGCATTTGGGCTTTTAGTTATTTCGATTTTACATGTTCTTGTCTAAGCTACTTTACCAAACATTTGTAAAATTTTCTTTGAAATGGATTTCTTTATAAATAATTATACTTCCTTTTAGCTTTGTTATAAAATGGTCCTATATGTTTCTTTACCACAAAAGGCCTACTGATATGTGGTAGATGTGGTTGCTCGCCCTCCCTTCCTTTATCAATTCATTACTGATTTCTGCAAATATTTCTGTGGGCTTCCAGCTCGCTTTTTATTTGGTTAACATTTTCTATCAATTTGCTGCAGAGGGCCATCAATGAGGCAGCCACAGATTGGGGTCTCAGATGTATCCGTTATGAGATCAGTATGTTGTTTCTTGCTTTTAATATTTTAGATTATACAAGTATTGTTTCTCATGTTTAAAATTGGCAATGCAGGGGACATCACTCCTCCGCATGGCATTAAGGCAGCCATGGAGATGCAAGCAGAAGCGGAGAGAAGAAAGCGTGCTCAAGTGCTTGAATCTGAAGGTAATGATAGTAGAATTCTTTTTACTTATTTAGGTCGGCATTTTTGATTCTTTCTCTGGACAAAAACGGATAAGTTGTTGATAACTTCGCTGTTTTTTGTTTTTAGCTTAATTCTGCTTTAATTTCTACCGGGGAATCTGTATTCAAGAGAAGTTGGTGATCTTTTTGATACATGATGTGTGGAACTCTGTCTGATATTTTCTTTTTTTTATTTGTGATTTTTTGTATCAGGTGCTATGCTGGATCAGGCAAACCGCGCCAAGGGTATGTGAGATTCCTCTTCCTATTTATCATTTTCTTCTAATCTGTTCAGCATGCACCATTGCGCCACCATTTTGCTTGCTTTCAATTATTGGATTGTTCATTTGATGTAGTTAAACCTAAAATCATAAACTATTTACCTTTTATTTTTCCTGGGTGTCAAATGATTCTGATTTTCTTAGCCATTAGAGATTTACTTGTTTTTGTAATGAACTCCAGGTGAGGCCGAAGCGATACTTGCTAGATCAGAAGCCACGGCTCGTGGAATCAGAATGGTGTCAGAAGCCATGACTAGCAAAGGAAGTACAGAGGTATCCTTATTTGTTGACTATCTGCTGAATGCATTAACATTATCCTTTAAGTTATGCATACAAGTAGTAAACTTTTTGTGCTCAATATATGCTAATAATTTTCATGTCAGGCTGCTAACCTAAGGATTGCAGAGCAGTACATCAAAGCATTTAGTCACTTGGCAAAAACGGTGAGAGACAATTCTGTTACAGCTTTTTTATTCCCTAAATGCAGTGAGTTTTGGAATGCTGATGTTTTGCTGTCAAATCCAGAACAACAGCATGCTACTGGCGGATGTTGCCAACCCGGCACATTTCATAGCTCAAGCTGTCAAGATCTACAAGAACATTGAGAATAACTCTCAGACTGGAGCTGGTCACCCCCGTATAGAAGAGCGGGATGAATCTGAAGAGATCGGTCCTGCTGCCCTGCCGTCTGAGACCAGTGACATGCCTTCGCTCATCCCCGAAGCAGATCATGAGAACACATTCTCGCTACAGCGCCGCAAAAACAAGCATTGAGTTCCGCTTCACTACATGAATGAAGCCTTTTTGTTTCCTTGGTCCATTCTGCAAACATCTGGACTGGAGTGTCACTGAGAACACCTGTAGCTTTAGTTTTCTGAGTTTAGACTCATCAGTCAATGTTTCAATCTTCTGGAGAATTAGGGAATAGATGCCTAGGGCATTGTTTTCTGATAGCTTAATCTGAGAAAGGTTGGCCACCAGAAAGAAAGATTTTGATGATTCTGGGGATAGTTTGGGTTAACTTTTGGCCTGTTCTTAACATATGCAAGTTTGTAAATGCACGTTTGGGTTACCGTTGAGAAACAGAAACACATGGTGGAAACATTTCATTCTGGCAGCTGTGACTCTGGATGGCTGTCTTCTACCACTTCACATACTTGTTTTTGTGCCATGCATTCTCCATTGGATCGCTGTAGAACAAGGCCGCTTGGAATTTGGTCATATTTGGGATCTGTTTGGTAAGCATGAATTCTGACTGCTTATTGGGTTTATGCTGAAGTCGGCGATGATGAAAAGCTGATGATCATAGTGACACGGCAGAATAATACAGCTATCATTACGGAATGTATTGCTGACGGTCACATATTGCAAAAGCAAGAGGGTATTTTCTTCAGAAACAGGGGTGTACTTTCCAAGCACCGAACTTGGATGTTACGTTATTGGAAGCTGGTATCTACCAGCAGTTGCCAAGAGACGCTTGTAGCTTTGTTCTACTAAACATGCCCAGCTGTTCCCTAAAAAAAAAAAAAAAACCATGTCCAGGTGTAATCCATGCTTTTTGTACGAACATGTCGAACCGTTAGCACGACATTCCCTTCTCTTTTCGTTCAGATAACGTGAGGGCCCTACAGTTCTGCTCGTTTTCAGGGATGGAGACATCGCTAACACTCCAAGAACTACAAATAAGTCACAAGTTGATAAAAATAATGGAAGAGACAGGAATTCATGCTTAGTGCTCTGGACTCCTGAAACTTGCTAAAATACACAGGAACGCTCAACCAACACCATCCAGAAATACAAGGACTACTAATCACAGATGAGCATAGTACATTGAATTGCCCAAAACAAAAGTGGTGCTTCAGAAAATTAGCTCCATTACTAAATTTGCTTTTCATCACACAGCTCATCGGGAATTGATCCTCGCAAGGTTAAATACTAACGGACTATAACTTATAGCACTGAACATAACACTGAACTACTGAAGATCATTTTGTACAACAATGGCACATGAAGTCACAGGATTCACTTTGAACCTCTTGTCCAAACCTCCCTCTTACGTTCGCAAGTACTCCCTCCGTTTTTAATTATATGACGCCGTTGACTTTTTCGTTAAACTTTGACTAACAATATAGATTTAAATAATTACATTTCGAATGTGAAATAAATATCATTGGATTCATCGTGAAAAGTACTTTAAGGTTAACTTATACACTTAGCTATTCACACAAATATTTTGAATAAGACGAACGGTCAAACGTAACAAAAAAGTCAACGGCGTCATATATTAAAAACGGAGGGAGTAGCATTTACCAAACCACACGGTGCCTGATCATCCTCTTGATCTTTACATGGAGCATTGATTCTGTCTTCAACCTGCTTACCAAGGATGTCAAGTGTCTTGTCAACCAACAAGCAGCATTCTGGAAAGTTGGCTGCACGATATACAAGATTGAGAAATTTATGTGTGAGAGATTTGTGGCGACGCATGGCATCCAACCCTGGATTTTCGAGTACGTTTATTCCCTGTTTGTCCTGTATTGCTCCATTTCGTGCTTCCCATGTCCATCTCTTCAATACATAATGCGATGGTAGAGATTTGATATTCATCCAATCAAGAACTTTCAAAGCATGAGCACACAATATTCCAGTCCTGTTGAAGTGCTCACAGCTGCATAAAGCCGTTTGCTCCAAGGAATTACCAATAACGTTGTACTCATCCTCGAAGGTTAAATCTTCATCAAGACTCCCAATTGCAACACGGTACCCATTATCTCCATCCGATACTACACATGCGGCCATGGATCTCTCGTATTCAACTTGGAAAGCTTCAAACATCAAGGGAGTGTACTGTTTGCTAGCTTGGAATAGCATAGGTGTCCTCATTTTGATTCTAGGCGATTTCCTCCTTGGATCAAATTCCATGTCCAGTTCCTCTTTCCTTTTTCGTTTCACTAAGCTTTCAAAATGCTTCAGAAACTGAATGACATCAGCGTCTGATTTCAAATGTTTTTTCAAGTCCTTGTACAGACTCCCACTCAACCGTGTGCTTCTCATTCCCAATGTGAGAACACACCTCATATAACAGTCGGCCCATTTTTCTTTCAACTGGTATATATTCTCCAACCAAGTTTGCTTTTGCACCTTGTTCCTCATGCTGCTAAATGCTTCTTCAACTTTGACTCGTGTTTGTACTCATACATGCTGGCACTAAAATCAGATAAAATATTTGACTTTTCGTTCTTCTGAAGAGTAAAATGTTTGTTAGCGCTCTGCATAATTTGAAAGGTGCACAACCCATGCCATGCTTCTGAGAACACTTCTGCAACTGCTTGTCCCATTGCAATATCTTGATCTGTAAAGATTGTTCTAGGTTGCTTTCCATCATGTGCTTTTAGAAAGGTCTCAAATAGCCACCTGAAGGACTCGAAGGTTTTATCATATAAGAAAGCTACACCAAAAATTATGGCTTCCCTAAACTGATTGTCGCAAAGGTAGGGTCAAAAGTGATAACATCGCGAAATGGGTATAGTCAATTATCATTTTGGTATCAGCATAAAATATGTTTGCTAATTTTTCTTCACAGTCCATTTGCAAAGCATACTGAAAGGAAGGGCCTTCAGCAATTTTATCCTGAAAATACTTCAACATACTTCCTGCCTCACCATATGGCATCTCTAGTTGGCGCTTGCTTGGCAAATAGTTCTTGTGATTACAAAGGTTGAAGCTAAGATTAACTGACCCACCAGAATCGTCGTCTATTTCAATTTCAAAAGCATCTACTTCAGAAATTTTCCTCTGTGATGGCCTCAAGTGCAAGGATTCTGGCAAGAGAAGGTGATTGTGCTCCAACACTAGATCAGAAACTTCATAATTTCCCATCTCTCGGTCCATTGTAAGACCCATACGGACTTGACAATCAGTTCTGGTTTCAGGTCGAGGACGCTTTGTTAGGTGATCTCTTTTATCTGGTACTCGGTGACCCTCCTTTGAACAACATATCCACATGATGTAACCACCTTGCTATCAGACCTGCTTTGATTTGTGTACCTTTTTCTGACATCAAAGCCTGTATGAACTCCATAATGCAGCCAAAACCTTCAAGCCTCATCCAAATTTCCAAATTTCATGCCGATATGAGGTACAGGACCCAACTAGGCAACACATTCTCACTGAAAAAAAATAAGCAAGTGAATTGACTTTTGTAAGTGCAGTGAAAGAAAGATGAGCAGAAATAACAAACGAAAAGTAAAAATCAGATTGACATGGAGCAGGGAGTCAGAAATTGAAAAGAAGACAGAAAGTTTGTGATCTCATATCAGAAAGAACAAACGTGTCACAGTATAACTTACTTATTGGAAGCATGGTATGCTGCATCCAACTTTTCTTCCATCTCTTGACGGGTGCCGATTTGATGAGTAGCAGGAAAGGGATCTTCAATTGACTACTTCATTGTCTTGCTACATCTTCATGCATATTTGCGTTCCTGTGACATGGTACCAGAGAGGAAAGATATTAGTTGCTGGGATGAAAGTGGGCCGGGCAATGCTTAGGAGCCTAAGATGAGGTATTGGAGGCAGAGCAGATGTGAAGCTGTGCCAAGCCAGAATTGCAAGGTGGAAGGAAATGAAATTGTACCGAGCACAGAATGACCCTCAAAAGAAAACACCCGGAAAATATGTCCAACAGAACATATGGGTCCGCAAAATATTTGCTAGCAACCAGCATTCATATACGAGTCTTTTACCTACACGCTATTATAAAAGATCACAGACGTGTATGCCACTAAAAAGTTTGTTGGCACATGTATGCCATCACACAAACTTTCTTTTACCTCACACGCTTGGTAGTTGGTATTAAGACTTTTCTTTTCTTTCAGAAATCTTAAAGCGAATGATTGAGGATCATCACAACCTGAGCCTGGGCCCCCGCAACCAAGAGATCCTTCTGCCTGAAGGAGCAGTCGTCCTGCTGCTTGTCCAGAATTAGGCAGCTGTGGAAGGAGGCCATCTCTGCCATTATTCAACACCCAATTTATTTGATGCCTTACTGTGACAGCCTTGTGACCCAATCCGCCTGCTGCTGATTCACCATCATGTGAGAGCAGTTGCTCCGCTCCATTGAGTGAGCTGAGTAAAAATTCACTGATGTCTGTAGGAAATGAATATTGAACCAAACACCAGTGGCACTATATGGTTCTAGAAAGCGCAAGTTTTAGCTGCGGTTACGAAAAGAGACTCATAATTACAAGCATACTCAATACCAAAAAATCCCTGGATTTTGGCCATCAAAAATCCCTTCACCCATTGAGCAAGTGACCAAGAGATCCTTATGCCTGACGCACACATCATCAATCTGTCTGTTCAGGGTCAGGCAAGCGAGGAAGGAAACCATCTCTGCCGTGAAATGCTTGGCAACAGGCCAACAGCACTACGGTTTTGGGGGTATATGCACAACATGACCCAAACTGCCTGCTGGATCTTCAAATTCACATGCATAAAACATTGTATCACTAGAAGACCGTCCACATGGCGAGTCTGGAACAAATTCTACAACGTATGTAGTAAATGAAAATATTTAACCAAACACCATGGCAAATAAGTGCGGCACATGTACGCTAAATAAAGCATAAGTTGGTGCTGGGGTTACTAGTTTAGAAGCATAAACCAAAACACCAAAAGAGACCCACAATCTCGCCACGCGAGAAACACACCACCAAAAACATCCAACCACTGACATTCACCAGTTTTACAGATCAACATAGAAGCTAAACTCTTCTACCTTAATGAATGACAGTGCTCCAGCCTTACTTTCAAAAAAAAAAAAACATAGAAGCTAAACACTAAGCAGAGAGCAGCTGGACATGAAACCAGACTTGACGATAATTCACAGATCGGATCCACCAGAACATGCTGTAGTTCAGTCACCAGTGATACCTTCACTCAAGTTGCATCACAAATTCTCAGTGACGTCTCGCTCAGCGAGGGATGCAAGGTATGCCACTTGATCCATTTCATACCCATGAAGGTCTTTCCAGGGATCGCCATCACCTGCATGGCTCGCAACCATCTCAACCGTGCGAGTGCTTAGGCTCAGAGCATACGTCTCGCTTCTCCGGTCACCTGGTGACCCACAGAGGGCGGTAAAGAAGACAACCCCGCTCTTTTCAAAGAACCACCGCAGCTTCACCTTCATCACATCGTCGGGCAAGAATTGGTCTACCGGGAACAATTCCTCGGAATGGTACCCAAACCATTGGGGTACGTAGGTGGAAACACACATTGTGACATTTCGTTCAGTCTTCGTAAGAGACAGAGGGGCGAACTGAACGGCACAGGGGTCCCCTCCCGGCAAGAAGCCAAGCAAGGTGTTTGCCATGTCAAACATCCAGCCGTTTCCTGAATAAGGCATGCTTATCTCTGTTGATGCCATTGTCTCGTGGCTCAGTACAAACACCACCATCTTGGCTAGCCAGAATGTCAGATTGCTGCTATGGTTCACGACGCCCATGCGCATCAAGCCCATCTGCTTCTCGCGAAGAAGTCGGTCAGTCACCTTGGCCTCCTCGCTCCAGCTAGGCCTGCTAATGGGTTGAAACCCACCTCATACCCAAACCAACCCAAGTTATATGACTTATTTTCTCAATCCAACCCAACCCAAACCTCTAATTCCTCAACCCAACCCACCCCGCTCCATCATATAAATACACCCACTCAACCCACAAAATGGGTTTAAATGGGTTTAACCCACGGGTTTGCCATGGGTTCATGCCATGGCTTCATAAGTGGTTGCACATATGTTGGATGTTGCCTCTGACTCTGAGTCCAGGTTTATACACTTATATGTGAGACCTATAATTTGATCTAGGTTTATAAATTTGCACAAAGCAGATGGCCATGATACTGAGTTATCTCTAAAAATTTCAATCAATTTCGGTAAAAAGTTGAGGTGTGAACGCGAAGTTTTAGTTTTAGGGTCCGACTCTGGACGTGAGTCTCACATATAGATATAACCGTACTGATTTGTTCAGAGCAGCTAACCGTCGTACTGAGCCATCTCTAAAAATTTCGGTCGATTTTGATGAAATTTTTAGGTGTGAACGCGAAATTTTAGTTTTATATGACGTGGGTCTCACGTAAAGATATTGCTACACCGATTTGCTTGAAGTAGATGACAGTCATAGTGAATTAGTTTAAACAAATTTCAGCCGATTTCGACGAAAAATTAAGGTGTGAACGCGAAGTTTTAAATTTTAGAGTCCAACTTTTGACATGAGTCTCATATAAAGGTAAAACCCATTTCAACCCACGCTAACCCATTCCAACCCGCATTTGTGATAAACCCAACCCACCCCGAACCACTAGCTAATAAAACCCATTTAAACCCGTCCAAAACAAACCCATATAAAACCCAACCCGTAGAACCCGTTTTAACCCGCCCCATTAGCAGGCCTAGCTCCAGCTGCCTGCGTCGGAGGAGTAGCTCCATCAGCAGGCGGAAGTGAGATGACTGTGCTGGCGCTGGGTCGGTGGTGCTGCCGTCAAGGTCGTCGGCGGTGAGCACCGTGCACGCGAAGTGCCCAAGGCCGTCCTGGCCGCTGAGGAGCGGCAGCATGTGCACTTCGCCGGTCATGGGGTTGCAGACGCAGAGCTCGACTGTTTTGTCACTTTTGCTATGCCGGAGGTCAACGACGACGAGACCGTTCCTTGAGGCGACGATGCGGGAGGAATCGAACAGGCAATCGACGAGCGAGTTCAGTGACGACGGCACCTGGAGGCCGAGGCGGCGCGCCGCGGCAGACGTGGGAACGAAGAGCGGCGCGGCGCCGCCCCGGCCCAAATGGTGGAAGAATGTATTCTGCTATTGTGCATTGGAGCGATCTTGTATGTCTGCTTGATGCCTTGTTACTACCAAGGAGCTGCGCCCCTGCACACAGGCAGAGCAGATGTGACTTGTGTTGTCACAATAGCTGCACCTACAATTGTTGCACCATCAATATTTACAAAGGGATTATTTATGAGTGGCATCGATTTTCTTCCAAATATCCTAAATGTTTGAGTGAGTTGCACAAAGCACCAACAGTCTCACATTGCACTCAGTAGCAAAAATAATAATAAAAAAAAATCTCACATTGCACCTGGTTTTAGCTCAAGAGTTATCACTATGCACCACCTTTTAGCATGGACCAAGTGACCTTGGGTCAACATGACAGCCACAAAATACCGACAATGAAAAAATTAGTAGAAATTATATTACATTATATGGACTTAATCAATTTGTTTTGTAGGACATGGTTTTAATCACAAGATCAAAAGACATGGTAGTGGGCTGTCAATACAGAATTTATATGTCATGCTACTTTTTACATTTAGCATGTAGCCTAACGTATCCATTGCACATTGGAGCACATACCAAAAACAGCTGCGCCCCAGCACACAGACAGAACAGATGCCATCGATTCTCTTCCAAATATCTTACTTTTTGACCATTACAGAGTATCTTCTTAACAGATCATTGTCTAAGCTGAACATATCACTCTAATGCTCCATTTCGGCAAAGCCACTATTAAGAAGCCGTTGACGTCCTTCGAACCTCAATGCAAAGCAACAGGCATGACCAGGAAATAGCCCCAGTGTTGTTATTGCGCCTAGATAAGCCTGTGTCGTCCTATGCTGGTTACTCTTCCCTGAATCTGTTGGGATGAACAACTAAACCAAAGAATTCAGAAATCATAAAGGTAATGATTGATGTGGGGTCATCTTCTTACCTGAGCATGAGGGCAAGCAACCAAGAGATACTTCTGCCTGAAGTACCGGTGGTCCTTCAGCTTGATCAAAGATAGGCAGCGGAGAAAGGTTTGGCAACAGCACCAAGCACAAGTTTTTGCTGGGGTTACAAAAAGATACTAACAGTCACGTGCATACTCCAAAACACCGAAAAACAAAATTAATTCACAATCTCGCCACAGGGAATCATGGACACACTTCCACCAACATCGGACAGCGTGCATTCACCAGTTTTTCTTACCAACAAAAGAAACTAAACACTAATCAGAGAGCAACCGGACAGAATTAAGATAATTCACAGCATGGACTTTGGTCCCCAAATAATCCCTTCACCCATTGAGATTCATGACATATGTGCAAGTGACCAAGAGATCCTTGTGCCTGACGCTCATGTAGTCATTCTGTATGTTCAGAGTCAGGCAACTGGGGAAGAACGCCATCTCTGCCGTGAAATGCTTGGCAACAGCACTGCACTTTCTGGGGTTGACTAATGCACAACGACCCAAAATGCCTGCAGGATCTTCACGTTCATATGCATCAAACATTTCGGTACTATCAGCACCCTCCATAGGGCGAGCCTAGTACAAATTCTCCTGAATCTAGTAAAAGCGAAAATATTGAACCAAACCAGGGGAAAATATGTACGTTCTTGAAAAAAAAACAGGGGAAAATATGTGCAGCATATGTAAGTTAAACCACGAAAAAGCAACAGTTGTTGCGGGGCTACCATTTAGAAGCATAATCCAAAACACCAAAAGAGGCCCACAATCTCGCCACGCGAGAAACACACCTCCACCAACATCCAACCATGGACATTCACCAGTTTTTACTGATCAATATATAGAAGCTAAAGACTAAGCAGAGAGCAACCGGACAAGACCAGACTTACTATTATTCACAGATTTGGCACACAGTAATACCGCCACCCATTAAGTTGCATCACACATTCTCCGTGAGATCTCCCTCCGCGAGGGATGCAAGGTACGCCACTTGATCCATTTCGTACCCATGAAGGTCCTTCCAAGGATCGGCGTCACCAGCATGACTCGCAACCATCTCAACCGTGCAAGTGCTGAGGCTAAGAGCATACAGCTCGCTTCTCCGGTCACCGGGTGACCCACAGACAGCTGAAAAGAAGACGACCCCGCTCTTCTCGCAGAACCAACGCAGCTTCACCTGCATCACATCGGCCGGCAAGAATTGGTCTACCGGGAATTCATTGGCATCATACCCCGTATCGCGAACGAAGATGGAAACACGTATTGTGACATTTCGCTTAGTCTTCATGAGGGATAGAGGGGCAAACTGGACGGCACAGTAGTTCCCTTCTGGCGAGAAGCCCAGTAATGTGTTTGCCACGTCGAAATTCCAGCCGTTTCCTGAATGAGGCATGTGTATCACCGTTGATATCATCGTCTTGAGGCTCAGCACGAACACCACGTTCTTGGCCAGCCAGTACGCCAGATTGCCGCGATGGTCCACGACGCCCATGTGCGTCAAGCCCATTTGCTTCTTTCCCAGCCGGGCGTTGCTCACCTTGGCCTCCTCGCTCCAGCTGCCTTCGTCGGAGGAGTAGCTCCGGAACGCGGTGAAGCCGCGCCGGGTGTACAGCATCAGCAGGCGGAAGTAAGAAGACCGTGCTGGCGCCGGATTGGTGTTCGTGTCGTCCCGGTAGTCGGCGGTGCCCACCGTGCACGCAAAGTGCCCAAGGCCTTCCTTGCCGCTGAGGGGCGGCAAGATGTGGACGTCGCCGGTCATGGGGTTGCAGACGCAGAGCTTCAGGGTCCTGTCGTTTTTGCCATGCCGGAGGTCGACGACGAGGAGGCCGTTCCTGGAGGCGACGATGCGGGAGGAGTTGAACGGCCCGTCGGCGCCGTCCAGGCCCTCAACGAGCGTGGTCAGCGACGGCGGCACCTGGAAGCCGAGGCGGCGCGCCGCCGAAGGCAAGGGGACGAAGCGCGGCGCGGCGGCGCCCTCGGCCAGGTGGTGGAAGAAGCCGAGGGCCAGTGCGGGGATCAACTTCCCGCCGAGCCGCCGCGGGGTGCGGCAGAGGAAGGCGGCCTCGCCGGACACCAGGCGGCGGCAGCGCCGGCAGGTGGCGGCGCAGCGGACGAGGTCGGCGAGCTCGGGGCAGCCGGCGAAGATGACGAGGAGGATCTCGTCTGAGAGCGGCGTGCCGTCGTCTTCCGGACGGCGCGGCGGCTTGTTGGAGGGGTCACGCCGGACGACGGACAACCAGCCTCTGCTGAAGCCTGGATCTGCTGCCGCGGCGGCGGAAGGGCACGGCAGCCGGGGAGTGAGGCGGGCTCGCTTGGCTCGCGGCATTCCTGCAGCGACAGAAACGAAACAATCCGTGAGCCATTGACGAAAAGCAATGACAACAAGAACAAATCTTTAGCTTTGAGCGCGAAATCAAAAGTACGGGCGTACGGAAAGATTTCTCCAACTCGCAAAAATAGAAAATGTGGACATCGACACTTCACAGTAGGATCGAATAACGTAGGCTTCGATTCGATGAATTTCACACCAGAATCGAATAATGTAGGATTCGAATCCAAGAAAAATGCTGAAGCAAATAAACGGGAGAAGCTTGGACTCAGGTCGAACAACTTGGACTCAAAATCGTCCAACTTTGCACACGAACAGAACAGGAGTGCGAAACCGCAATTAGGATTCACGATGCGGGAGGCAAACCTGGATGGCGATGGCAGCCCGTCGGCCCTGAAGCGAAGATCTGAATCGCTCGCTGTAGAGCAAACTGAATCGGGAGACGGGGCGATGGACGATGAGGAAGGGGATAGCGACAGTAACTGCCACGTCCCGCTTACTGCTCTCGCGATGGAACCGACTCGTAAAAGTTTTTTTCGAAAGGCCAGGTATAATCATACTGGCTTATATTAATAAGAAGAGGAATAGAGTTTTACGAGCGCCTGAAGGCGCCGCACACCAAGCACTACCATCACAGACCGAGTGGTAGAGCAAAAAGAAAAAACAACTACTCACTAACGTGGGAAGCAACTATGGTGGCCAAGTCCTTTGCGCCTGCCATGATCCACAAGCGCACCTCCTCCTGAATTTCTCCAAACAGGCGATCCATAGACTTGAGCTCGTCCCGAAAAACTCGGCTGTTCCTCTCCTTCCAAATAGCCCAAATTACCAGCATGATGAGCGAGCGTGTGCCCTTGGCCGTCTTCTGCGGTGTCCCTGTCGCAATCATGGATGTGTACCATTGTTGGATGTCATCAGCGGGGCTCCAGCTTGCTGGGTCAAGTGCCGGGCATTGAGCCCAAGTTATGGGCCACCTAAATAAAATGATTTGAAGTTACCCAACACGAGTCAAACCTGAAAGGCAGATAGTACAAGCTTCAAGCCATAAGATTTCGTATCCGATCCAAAGAGTTTGTAGTATCATGATTCATCAACAGAGATTGTATTTAGCTCTCGATCGACCGTGAAAAATCAACGAAATGTTCATCCTTTGCTGCAGGACATCTCCAATAAGTTTTTTGAAAAATAAGGGTATTTGAGGTCGAAAAATAAAAGCATGCGAACGGACAGATAGCAAACACACCTATGCATGTCCTGCGATAATATGAGACATCTAGATCAAGAAAAACTACTGAAAACTAAATATGAAGAAAATCAGCACAGAAGTAGAACTATTGAAGGATCACGGTGACTTACTGAAAAGTGAGCCTTCGATGTTGCAACTGTAGAATCTGATATCTCAAATACGGGCAACTAAAAACGGTCAGACAAGGTAGCATATGTCATGTTCAGATCACGAAATTGTAATCAACCTGCAGCTCTTCAAGGAATGAGGTGTCCAAAGATCACTGCTCTCCATGTCAACAATGGTATGCCCGCGCTTGAAGTACTCCTGTGCAAAATGATAAGAAACAGATGATAAATAGTGACCGATTTTATGGTATTTCGCTCTCTGCCATGAGGAGACATCTTCTCTCTCTCATATATATAGACCAAGGGGTGTGCATAGGAGGAAGCAAATTGCAGCTAATGGGAAATCCAATATCATGCCATTAATATGAATTGTTTACTGCCATAAAATTGTGAACAATAAAGGAAATAATTCCATGTCAAATGCCTTTTGAATTCAAAAAAAAAAGTTTCCTTTCTAACCATTGATATGCCATATACTAACAAAAAGAAATATCAGGTGCACAAGAAGTATTTGGTGGACATATGCACAAAAAATTTGGGCTTTTAGATTTAATTGATGGGCTGAAATATATAAAGTTTATGGAAAGTTCGGCCCATGATTTTAGCACATGATTCCGGGGTTGTTTCCAAAATTAAAGCATGTGTTTCCTAAATGGAAATTTTCACTCATGATTTTAGCCGTTTAGATGCAATCCAATTGTCCTCAATGAGTTTGTGCACATGCACACCTGATATTTCTCTTCATAACAACAGACATGGTGGCACGCGCATTTGCGAACTAGTATTAGCAATCTAACTATTGTACTCTCTCTATCGATAAATATAAATATTTTTAGTTTGTTCTAAGTCAACTTTTTAAACTTTGACTAATAAATATGTGTAATTTATAAACTTAAATGTAGTTATTTCCTGATATTTTCTTATAAGTAACAGTGGGTAACTTTTAACACATATGCATGTCATTTTGGGCTAATTTTCAGAATGGTAGTTGTGAGTGATTATTAAAATTTGTGGAGGGTATTTTAGACTAAAGTTTTATAACGACAGTAGTCGGTAATTTTTCTTCTTTTTTCCTCCAAAATATAGTGATTTCTAACTTTTGAGAGCGATGGTGTGTAATTTTAAACACATATGGATGTCATTTTGGGCTAAATTTTTCAGAATGGTAGTTGTGAGTAATTATTTAAATTTGTGGAGAGTATTTTAGACTAATTTTTTCTAATGACAGTAGTCGGTAATTTTTCTTCTTTTTTCCTCCAAAATATAGTGATTTCTAACTTTTGAGACGAACGTGGTGACTCTTTTTTCTTGACCAAATAATGAGGAAATAGAGATAAGTGGATCGGTGCGTTCCCTCTAACACGTGCTTTCTAGGAGTAGATGTGTCAGATTTACATTCTTCTTCCTATTTGACCGAAACGGATCCATGGATCTAGCCTTTTGGATAGTATGTAGATTTTTTTTTTAAAAAAAAGGTTTTCATGGGAAGCATTTTGCCTGAGGTACCATGTGATACGTCGAAGAATAAGTGTAGAAACCTTCTCTGAAATTGATTGAATACCATGTTCATGATCGAGTAGTTGTCTGTGACCGGTGCAGCCTGCCCGCCTAACGAAGATGTTCTTACGCATTCCTCCCACCAGTTACAAAATGATATATGCCATTAGCAGGACAGTCGGATTAGTTCAGTTAACGACTTCATTTGGCGAGCAGAGAGAGGGTACTATCGTGCCCCCGTCCCTCGTATCTCCGATCAGCAGAGCTGCTCTGAAGAAGACGTACGATCCCGCACTTGTCGCAAAACCACCGCAGCTTCACCTCAATCGATCATGTTGTCCGGCGAGAACCGGATCTCGTTCCTTGCTTGGCCGCACAGCAGACGGTCCAACTTCACCTCGTCGACGACGTCGTCGTCGTTCCCATCGTGGCTGCAGTCGGAGGTGAGAAGGAATGCGTATTCTAAAGTGCCACCTACCCGTCCCGAGCTAGGTGTCTGAGGCGCGGAGCCGGACGGCGCATGCAGAGCCCACCGTGCCCGGCTCCGAGCCTCCGACCACGGCAAGACGCCTCCAGCGTGTCGAGGCGCCGCGCGAACACCACGTTCTTGGCCAGCCAGTCATGGTAGTACCTAGTACATACACTGCCCTGACGCCGCGGGTCCCCACGCCGTTGCGCGTCAGGCAGGCTCATCTTCTTGCTGTGGAACCGGGCGCAGGTCGCCGTGGCCTCCAGCGCCCGTCGTCGGACGAGTAGCTTCGGAAATTGGAAGTCGGAACGCGGTGAAGCCCACGCCGGCCGGCTGCACACCATCACCAGCGAGCCGTGGAAAAGTCGCCGGCGCGCGGTGCTGCCCGTGGTACGCGTCGTCTGCAGTGACCACACCGTGCACGCGTAGTGTCAACGCCGTTCTCGCCTCTGAGCTTGCACGTCGCCGGTCATACGATTGCAGACGCGAGTTTCAGGGTCGTGTCGTAAGGTCGACGAAGACCAAGCCGTCCCTGGAGGCTAGGCCACGACGCAGGATGAGACGAGAAAAGAACAAGACTGTCAAAACCATCCTCAAGATGTACCAAAACAAAAAGCACATGAAAAAGGATGCTATTTGCCTCGAAAAACCATCACTTGAGCTTACTTTACCATTTCTCCGATCCTGTTGAATCCACCCAAAAGACTGGCCACAGGCCCACAACATCGTCCCTTTCAACACTGCTACCATCAAAATCCTTTTAGGTATAAACTTTGGTCCTAACCAAGCTTATGCACAAACTAATTAAGAACAAAGTGTACTGTGTAATCGCAAAAAAATAATTAAGAACAAAGTTTTCAAGCATCACAACAAAAGCCTGCCTAGCTATACCTGTGACACCAACATATCGTTTACGTATCCCCCATGCCTTCTGATTCGGCAAGAGATGCCAGGTACGCTGCCTGATCCATTTCATATCCGTGCAGGTTGCCCCATGGATCAACCTTCCCAACGTGGCTCGCCACCATCTCAAACATCTTCGTGTGGAGGTTCAAAGCGTATGTCGAGCATAGCCGGTCATCGGACAAGTCACCGGCGGTGAAGAAGACGACCCCGCTCTTCTCACAAAACCACCGCAGCTTCACCTTGGTCATCTTGTCAAGCGGAAAGCAATCTACCCAGATCTCGCCCTTGCTTTCCCAAGGCAGCCGCCAGCCCGATGAGCCCATCTGCAGCTTGCTGAAGTCGTCGTCGTCGTGGTTTCCATCACGGCCGTTGCCGCAGGTGTAAATTTTGATTTTAAAATCCGCTCGCCTGTCCTCATGTTCCTCCAGCTGAGATCCAGCTGGAAGACGCAGAGCCTCCCCTCCGGCGTCAGCCCTAGCAGGGTGTTGTCTTCGTCGAAGGCGGCGCCTTGTCCCGACCGCGGAAAGTTTGCCATCGACGCCTCTAGCGTGTCGAGGCGCAGCCCGAAGACTGCCGCGCCCTTGGCTGCCCAGTACACTGCCCTGCCGTCCCGCGCCACGACGCCGTTGCGCTTCAGGCTCAGTTTCTTGTTGGCGGGCAGTGCGCCGCTCACCTTGGCCTCCTCGCTCCAGCTGCCACCGTCAGACGAGTAGCTCCGGAATGCGGTAAAGTCACGCCGGCTGTACACCATGACCAGCCGGAAGCACAAGGACGCCGCGGAGCGTGGCGGACCAGAGATGCTTTTCGTGTCGTCTGCGGTGCACGCGAACTGCCCGAGGCCGTCCTTGCCGCTAAGGCGCGGCAGCATGTGCACGTCGCCGGTCATGGGGTTGCATACGCAGAGCTTGAGGGCCCTGTCGTGTTTGCCGCGACGGAGGTTGACGACGATGAGGCCGTTCCGGGAGGCCACGACCCGGGAAGAGTCGAACAGCCCGTCGGCGCCGTGCAGACCCTGGACGATAGCGTTCAGCGACGGCGGCATCTGGAGGCCGAAGCGGCGCGACGCCGAAGCCGTGGTGACAAAGCGCGCCGCGGCGGCGTCGTCCTCCGGGTGGTTGAAGAAGCCGAGGGATAGGAGGCCGAGGAACCTGCCGGCGGGCCGCCGCGGAACGCGGCAGATGAATGCGGCGTCGCCGGACACCAGGAGGCGCCAGCGCCTGCAGGTGGCGGCGCAGCGGACTAGGTCGGCGATCTCGGAGAGGAGGGCGAATATGACGACGAGGATCTCGTCGGTGAGCGGCGTGCCGTCATCGTCGGCGTCTCGACGCGGCCGCTTGGCGGGCTTACGCCGGAGGGCGGACAGCCATCCTCGGCTCCTGCCGGGATCTGTCGCGGCGGTGGAAGAGGACGTCCTGGACGAGAGGCGGCCTCGCGGGGCCGGCGGCATTGCGTGCGTTCGGATCGGAGCCGCCGGTACGATCGATTTCTGGATTACTTTGGGACTTGGGAGATCATGATGTTGCGGTTTGTGCAGGGGATCTGTCTTTTGCAAACAGAAAAGGAGAAGCCACAGAGGAGGAAATCTTTTTCTTTTCGTTTTGCCTTCTGAGATCATGAGATTGTTTCTGTTACGTCCACTTGGAAAACTAGTTCATCAACCCGTGCTTCCGCACGAGCTAGCAGTTTTAGTATGTAGACATAGTAGTTTCTATGTCAAAATAATTTTTGTGCACTAATTTTTTGGGAAGGATTTTTTGTTTATTGAAACATAATTTTATTCTTCAAAACCATGAAGCAAAAGCACCTTCAGAATTTACAACTTCTTAGGTAATAATAGTACAAATTACAAAATCTTATGTAATGAGAATGAACTGATAATAATAGTTGTTAATGTACGTATGCAAAAATGTTGAGTTAAAATCCTAAAAGTAGTCTCACTGAAATATTTGTGCCTGGCAGCAAGTTGCAACTGAAAGCCAGTGAATATATAATTGATCACAAATGTTTCGGTTCGTTGACAACTGCAATCGATCGTTCTTATAGTTCACATTAAATAACTAACTAGAAATTGTTTCATCTCGGCGTGCGACCTCTCAAAACTACGTCATGCTTGCTTCTCGTACTTCACCCTTTTTCTCGCTGTTATACAATTCAGGTTTCTGAGAACATAGTCCGAGCCGCTAATACACCATCTCCGTTGCCCTCATTTCCTTAGAAGGTCTATATGGTGGATTATTCTAGTAATCCACTGAGTGATGGCCATTAATTATATAAGTAGAGTGAACATCACTTTTGTTTATTCCCTTAAATGCCCGTGTGGCACACATAAATTAGACAATTTGCCTACCCTACAGGATCAACTGTCAAGCACCTACCTCTATTATCTATAAGTGCACCTCCTGCTTGACTCGATTGGCTGCTTAAAAACATGAAGCAATACATAGAAAATTGTATTATTCAGAAGTGCACCTCTTGCTAGGATTTGCAGACAGTTCTGAATTTAATCAAGTTGTTTCTAAAATCTCATAAAACTACATAGCAAATCATGAAGGATTCACCTATTAGGAACTGTGTAAGCTCCTTATTTTTTTTAGAAATTAATGTAAATGAAAATGTAAGCGTAGGAAAGATGAAGCAATGCACCTCTTTTACATTCCAGCTATAACTCATGTGGAGAAGGCTTGTCTCAATGCAACATGAGAGACTAACTGAATTAATGTAAATGAAAATGTAAGCCTATAAAAGAAGAAGTTATGCACCTCTTTCACATACAACTATGATCCATTTGTTCTAGTGCTATAGTAAAATAGCCAGGAGTGAAAAACAGTTGGCAACGAAACCTTAGGGAAACAGAAAAAATCCTAAGGGAACCAGGGAATTCCAGTACTGGAAAAATGCATTTGCATGAGAGATTCAGAACACACTAGGCAACGAAAGCAGAGGAATATATCCATTTGTTTGCCAATTGCCAAGCTGATATATATTATCTATCGTTCCCATCTTCTACTTATAGAAGCTTAGAGTTGTGTTTACAATATTAAAATTAGCTTGATCTGTATTATGTTCAGACTGGTACCATTTTTGGATGATCGGATGGACTCGTTGCATTGGCAAAGGCCTGAACCCGGTGAGCTAACTGAGTAATTGATAGTATGATCTTTTTTTGTATTTTTCCCTAAAAATGACAATATGCAAGTAACGTACCTGCTTCCTATTTTCCTGAGATTATGGATGTATGAACCATGCAAGTTTGTTGTGACTCTGAATGACCTAGAGGTGGAGCAAGAAATACGTAGTGTGTACACTGTATTCAGATAGGGCTACGTCAGTTATTTGGCTAGGACTTTGTAAACTTATCTCCACGTGTTGTGTGTCTCCATGCCACACACGATTGTATATGATTGTTGGTTAACTATGAAAATCAACGGCATGGTGGGTAATTAGTGGGTTTTTTTTTCTATTTTTATAATTTCGAAATTAGTTGTTTATGGACTCATAAGGGCATGGTGGGTAATTTAGAAATATGTGTTAGGGATGCTTTTGACTAGCATTTTTTTTTTTTTTTTTTTTTCTTTTTTTTCTTTTGACTAGCATTTTTTGTAATGGCAAAGGTGGGTAATTTAAATCATGTTAGATCTAGAGGCCATTGTTTTCATACTTCGATTTGTACGATTGGATGGTTTTCTTTTTTGTGAGAATTTTTAGGATTTTCTCTCAATTAACATGTAGGCCTCAAAAAGAGCCTCCAATTAGTAAATATATAACATTCGAAAATTCAACTCTCGGAATGAAATTCCTGCATCTGTAAAGTAGTATGCTTCACCGGCCAAGGCGCCAAGCGAAGCCAATTGGGTCTTGCGGCACAGCCCCGAGGAACTCGACGCCGCTGTCTGCCCAGTACACTGCCCTGCCGTCGCGGGCCAGGACGGCGTTGCGCGACAGGTTCATTCGCTGCTTTCCCGTCAACGCCGAGCTGGGCGCCGCTCACCTGGGCCTCCTCGCTCCAGCCGCCGGACGAGTAGCTTCGTAACGCGGTGAAGTCTCGCCGGCGGTACACCATGACCAGCCGGAAGTACGACGAGAAGGTCGACGCCAGCGGATCGGCGGAGGAGGTGGTCTCGGTGTCGTCTGCTGTGAGCACCGTGCACGCTTACTGCACGACGCCGTCCTTGCCGCTGAGGCGAGGCAGGAAGTGCGCGTCGCCGGTCACGGGGTGCCAGATGCAGAGCTTGACCTCAGGGTAGTATCTTGCTCTGCCCCCGCGTCGCCCATCCCAGGCGACACGGGCGGCGATCCCATCTGGCCACCACCCGCCCCCCCTCCTCCCTCATCCCGTCCAGCCGCCGCCGGAGCCGGCTGACGGCACAACCCGTCCAGCGGCAAGGACGGCGGCGGCGGGGCGATCCGTTCTTTTCGCCTCCCAATCCCATCCCTTATTCAGATGCGGCGATTTCCAAAGGCGGCGTCAAGGAGTCGATCTCATCGGGCCTTCTTGCCTTCCCGTTCTGCTGCTACATCAACGGCGGTCAGTCCTTGGCGCGGTGGTGTGTGGCGGCGGGCGCCGGTATTTACGCCGGCGGCCAGATCTTGGCGCAGTGGCGTTCGGCGGCGGCGGCATGAATCCTTGCTGTTCGTTTGGCGGCTGCCGCTGTGGCCGGGCATCCTCACGATGCTTGGCGGCAATGGCGGTTCATCTTCCTGCTGGTCGGTGCCGGCGGTCGGGTGTCCTTGTGATGCTTGGCGGCGGCGGCGCATTTGGAGCAGCAGGCCGTGGGGGAGAAGAGAATATATGTCTTTGAGGTGCAGGGTGAAAGCTTGGCATGGCTGCAAGCCGGTGTCGACGACGATGACGCTCTCGGGCGCCACATCCTTCTTGAAGGCGTCGTCGTGGTTCCTCTCAGATTGACATGCTCCGGGTGTAAACCTAGTCTCATTATTGGGACGGACGACGGCGGCATATTCAATGTCGTAACCTCGATGGAGGCGGCGTCCTGGAGTCTCCTCCTCTACCTGATGTTTAGGTTGGCTGAAGTTTTATTGTCGTCCTTTGGTTTTCATGGTCATCTCCGGCAGCTATCAACAGAAGATGATGCGGTTTGAGTGGTCTAGCGCCTTAATCATTAGATGGTGTTCATCTTGGATTGGCAATTGTCTAAGCTCAATGATGGAGCTTGCAGAATGGACCGTACTTGAAGAACCACGTCGGAAGAATAAAGGCTGCGCTATGGAGATGTCTTCGATGTTTTTCTTTCGTTTATTCATGTAATGTGTATCAGTGTGCGCATGTGCACTTCTGATCTTGGCCGACTCATGTCGATGGTTGTATTTGGCTGTAACTTTCTTAGAAGCCAAGGCCATTATGGCTGTAACTTCTTTGAAAGCCAAGGCCGGGATTAATGCAATCTTCCCATTATCTAAAAAAAGATGCAGAGCTTGACGGTCCTGTCTTTTTGGCCCCTCACGTCGCCCGCGACGCGCACGCGCCGGCCGCCAGCCACGCCGCTCGCCGCGTCCGCTCCACTCCGTCGAGCCGCCAAGTGGGCACGCCCCGCCGACGCACGGTTCCGCGGCCTTGTTGCTGTCGCCGGCGGCGACCTTCGCGGCGTTGCTTGGCGCGTCGGCCTCGCCACGCCGCCCGGAGCCCCACGCCGGCAGCCTGGCCAGCCGGCGCACATGTTCGGGCAGCCTCAGCGTGTATCGGTCGACGGCCACGGGCGCGGCGTGGTGGGCGACCGCGGGAACTGCGCGGGGCGCCGGCCAGACTTGCTGCGCAGCGCGCGCTTCACGCTACCGATCCGCACCAGCTCGGCGGCCTCCTCCCGCCTGATCCTCTCCTCCTCCGTCTCCTCGGCAGGCACCACGACGACCACCACCAGCTCCGTCGCCGTGGCCGTGGTCGTGGCCGTTTCCGGCGCCGGCTGCCGCAACGCGGCGGGGGCATCGCCTTGGACTGTGGCGGGAGCAGAACCTTCCGGCGCCGGCGCGGGGGCCTCGGCGTCGGGGACGAGGAATGCGCGGCAGACGGGGCAAGTGACATGGGACGCGAGCCAGGCAGTCGGCGTGGAAGGCGTGGGCGCAACGGGGCAGGAGGCGGAGAACTCGCTGAGGCAGACGGCGCACTCGAGCACCCTGTGGAGAATGCATTCAATTACATCGCCTCTCGAAGGCAAAATGCCTCTTCATTTGAGCCAACATCTGATGGGTAGACATTTATACAAGCATATGAAGCAGGTCAAATTCCTTTTGAGCACGATGCACGACTCTTCGGCAAAGAACAGTCGGAATTCTTGTATCCGTGTAGGAGTCCGTCAACTTCA
Organism: Eragrostis nindensis; assembly: GCA_012490785.1. Lineage (NCBI taxonomy): Eukaryota > Viridiplantae > Streptophyta > Magnoliopsida > Poales > Poaceae > Eragrostis > Eragrostis nindensis. Next base: position 241,153 of record JAAXCT010000624.1, read on the forward strand.
GGATATTCGGTGGAGCCTATAATGGATACAACTTTCTTGCTTATTTTTTGGACAAATTATGAGGTTGTCCTGTCCTAGTGTCATCAATTAAAAATCAAATTTAGCAGCTATTTATTTCGCTTTATCTTTTGTAATGCAGCAGCTTTTCCAGAATATCTTTGTTTTTAAATTAACAGGGTATCCGCAAAATTAGGAAATGAAAAATAAAATGAACAGGAGACCGCAATGCATGCTCTGGTTTATTCAGAACAAGATCATGTATACTTAAAAAAAAAGCTTTTCTGTTTATTTTCCTCAAATTTTTGGTTGTCCCATGCACTTTGTTTTGGTGAGGTTGAATTTTTTCAGTCTTTCAAACAACTGTTGTCACCACAAATCAAGACTAAAGTGCAAAATTTGAACCCAAAAAGTTTGGATCTTGGATGCGAAATTCACTATGCCTCATGAGTTCTTAATGGGCCGTAGAAACTGTAATTGGCCGTCACAGCTTGATTCAGCCCATATTACCCATGTCAGCAGTTCCTTACAGGAAAGGCCGAATTAGTCCAGTAGTGATACCGTTCAACGCTGGAAACTTTCAAGAGCTTAGCGAAAGGGCCTGTAGCCTAGTGGTTACAAGAGTTTTAGTAGCATCTGAGGTCCTGGGTTTAACTTTCCGTGAGCGAATTTTTAAAGATTTAACTGCATTTGTTCTTTTAGTGGTAGGCGACGCTCCCATCGACAGCGAGGCGCCAGTAACGACTTCGTATCTTAGATTTGCCGGCTCAGTCTTCGAAGATGCTTATAGGAGTAGGGTTTGCGTACGTGTGATCATAGGGGTGAGTGTGCGTGCATTATGAGTGTCTGAGTTGTACCGTGTAATCTAAAAAAAAAAAGCCGAAACGGAGATTCAGATTCGGTGTACCGAACATACATACGCCTGGGATCCAAATGAAAGGTATTGACGCACCTATACTTTTCTTAAACAGGACGTCGAATGAAATCCCTTTATTCCGATCGATAAACAACATGAAACCGAGGCGAAACCCAAAGAACATAACACACCGACTCGTGACTCGTGAACGACGACAGTGGAAGCGTGACGCATGACGAAACAGAGATGGAACGAACGCAGAGATGGCGCTGAGTTGGCAAGTTGCTGACACTGCCACCCATCTCGGCGGCCGGTTTCATTGTCGGCGGCGGAGTCCGGCGACGCCGTGAGTGACGAGCAGAATTCCGAAGTTGAACGCGAAGCAGAGGGCAAGCGCGACGCACGTCCCTGGCTGTGCTCCGGCACCCGCGGCAACGGCGACGGCGACGGCAGCCGAAGCAAGGCACAGCCCGATCATGGGAGCATCCATTTCTGTGCTGGTAGACACCTGCTGACATCCGAAAAAGAAGTTACTACTATACGCACAAAAAATGCAGGCGAAAGGCATAGGGAGATTTTTACGAGTGGCCCATGAGGGTGGTACCTCCTTTTTCCCTTTTCAGAAGCGGTGACTTGCTTGCAGCGGAGATGAGGAGCCATCGTCCGACGGCAGAAATATTTATACGAGAAAGGAAAAGGAGAGGAATGATCGGAGCAGGAACATTGAGGCAGACAGGTAAGATAAGGTACCTATTTCCCTGATGAAAACGACCTTATGAACTATTTTGAGGAACATATACAAGAGTATAAATTAGTTATATCCGGGTTACACCTCAACTACCGAGCGTGCCGAAGCGCGCTGCAACTTATCTAGTTATTTGACGAACGGATCGATGACTTGACGGGCAGTCGGTGATTCTACATCATGCTCGTCACCATGGTGCTTATGACGTGCTTTGTGCCAGCGTGAGAAAGTTTTCCATAGTTGTTCGCTTGAACGATCAAGTCTCCAAGAAAGGACAGTTAAGCTGACGAATTATATCGGCGAGTTTTACTCGCGCTTGCACACGTAGCCATAGATGCATTATCGCGGCGTGGATATACAGACATAACAAAATTGACAAACCAAGCGTGTCGTCATCAGGCGAGAGAAGCTTTCGAATCGTAGCCAACTTCGGCATGCTGCCGGCCTAGTGCCGAAGCTGCGTGGATATCATCGGTCACACTAAATGATTTTCAATAGGGGGCAACAAATTCCATGTCAAAGACTGCGAGTATTCTTTTATTTTTTATGAGGAAGAAGAAGGATATCTACGTCACATGTTGCTCACTTGGCCACTAAGGATCCAGGATTGAAATCCCGCGGTAAACTGGACCGGTTTTGTGAAAACCGGAGAAATCGGTCCGGTCTAGTTTTTGAGTTTAAAATTTAAATAAAATAAAAATTTCAAAAATTTTGAAAACAAATATGTAAAAAAAACTAGATGAAATCTGCAGCGCAATGGTGGAATAAGAACGTAAAAATTTGATCGTTTGATGGGTTAAAAAAATCATGCAAGTTTTCTAGGTTGAAAAGGTAGGAAAAAAATTCCTTTTCTTTTTTCTCATTTTGATCCTGAAAACTTCATCATTTTTTTTTTGACTGAGCAAACGATTGAATTTTCGTGTTTTGCTGCACTAATGTACTTCAAATTGCATCTAGTTTTTTATACATATTTTTTTCATTTTTTTGCATTTTTTTATTTTTCCTCTCCAAACCGGTTTTCCGGATTTCGGTCCGGTTTACCGGTGATTTCGGTGAATTTTGGTTCAAATTAGATCTTTCGAATGTTCTACTGGTTTTGACTGGTTTTCACGGTTTTCTGGTAAACCGCCCGTTTAGTGACCTCCGGTTTGTGCGAGACATTCAGTATTGTAATCCTAGCTAAGGATGCGTATGCATGCTCACTTGACGCTGAGGCAAAATGTCGTGTGGTCCTTAAGGACAATTATGGTTTTACTCTAGTTTGACTTTTAATTATGATATTATGCCGACTATTTATGGTTTATAACACTTAGCTTTTATAAACGAAAGCATCGATGAGTTCACCTCTGGTTTCCACGTATGTTAGGTGAGGCCAAATTAAACCATAAAAAAATAAGAAAACGATTCAGAAAAGGAAAAAACTTGAGAAGAGACTAAACTATCTTCAATCTCTCTGTTCTCATTACACCCGCTCCGTCGTCCAACCAACCAAACGCCCCTTCAAAAAAGAAACCCCAACCCAACGCACCCCGACGTTCCCGAACAGCTGTGGCCCGACCGTTTGGTTGAAGTAATCCATCCAGAGTAGTGATGGCCAAGCGGGCGGACGGGTACAAAGCACGTAATTTTTGGCCTGCTCAAGAATAGTATGGCTTGATGAATTTTATGCCCAGGCCGCCACAGCCCAAGATTAAGAGGAGGAAATCTTGAGCTTGCTCTGATTTTGACCAAATTTTTCTTTGCTAATCTTTTTTTCCATTTTTTTCTTTTTTGAGATCAAGAGAATGTTTTTCGGACACTGTGTATGACCGGCACCACCGCATACACTTAAAGGAATATATTAATTTCATCAACTGAATAATATGCATAGCTATTTCTTATTACAACCATTAAGGAAAGAAAAAGAAATTCATACTCTCAACTTCCAATCCCTAAACACATGAAACACTACTTTTTTTAGCCTTTAAAGCCATCAAACACAAATTGAAAGGGTCTTAAACTCAAAAAATCCATCCATCTGCATCTCGGAAATGACGAGAGAAGAACTTGAGAAACCATCCTCAAGATAGACCAAAACTAAAGGCATACTAAAGAAAATGAAATTTGTGAGTCCGCAACAAAGCCTCGAATGCCATCGCTTGAGCTCTGCTCACCACTCCTCCGATCCATTGCCTAAAATCATCTGTCTGAAAAGACTACGGCCACAACATCGTCCATTTCAACACTGCTGCCATCGAAATCCTTTTAGTTAGAGATTTGCTATATGCACAAACTAATTTAGAACAAAGTTTTCAAGCATCATAACAAAAACCTGCCTATACCTGTGACGCGGTGACGCCAACACATTGTTTACGTATCCTCCATGCCTTCTGGTTCGGCAAGGGATGCCAGGTACGCCGCCTGATCCATTTCGTATCCTTGCAGGTTCCCCCACGGATCGCCCTTCCCAACGTGGCTCGCCAGCTTCTCAAACGCCTTAGTGCGGAGGTCCAAAGCGTACATCTCGCGTGTCCAGTGACCGAACCAGTCGCCGACCGTGAAGAAGACGACGCCGCTCTTCTCGCAGAACCACCGCAGCTTCACCTTGGTCATCCTGTCCAGCGGAAACTCGTCTACCCAGATCTCGTCCGTCCTGTCCCACAGCAGCCACTTCCGCCCCTCTTCAGCTTCTGGAAGTCATCGTTGTCGTCGTCGTTTTCGTCACGGCGACCGCGGCCGCAGGTGAGAATATCTATTTTGAAAATCGGGTTGCCTGTCCCCCCGTTCCAACACCGGAGGTTGAGCTGGACGGCGCAGAGCCTACCCTCCGGCGTCAACCCAAGAAAGGTGCTGTCGTTGTCGAAGGCGACGCCTTGTCCGGACCACGGAAGGCTCGCCGTCGCCGCCTCCAGCGTGTCGAGGCGCAGCCCGAACACCTCGCCCTTGGCTGCCCAGTACACCGCGCCGCCGTCGCGGGTCACGACGCCGTTGCGCGCCAGGCTCATTTGTTTCTTGCCGACCTGAACGCCGCGCACCTTGGCCTCCTCGCTCCAGCAGCCGTCGTCGGAGGAGTAGCTCCGGAACGCGGTGAAGTCACGCCGGCTGTACACCATGACCAGCCGGAAGGACGCGGGGTGTGACGGCGGATCGGACGTGCTGTCGTTGGTGTCGTGGTCGTCCGCGGTGACCACCGTGCACGCGAACTGCCCGAGGCCGTCCTTGCCGCTCAGCCGCGGAAGGATGTGCACGTCGCCGGTCATGGGGTTGCAGACGCAGAGCTTGAGGGCCCTGTCGTGTTTCCCGCGGCGGAGGTCGACGACGACGAGGCCGTTCCGCGAGGCCACGACCCGGGAGGAGTCGAACAGCCCGTCGGCGCCGTCCAGGCCCTCGACAAGGGAGTTCAGCGAAGGCGGCTGCTGGAGGCCGAAGCGGCGCGACGCCAAATCCGTGGCGACAAAGCGCGCCGCGGCGGCGTCGTCCTCTTGGTGGTGGAAGAAGCCGAGGGCCATGGGGCCGACGAACCTGCCGGCTGGCCGCCGCCGGGCGCGGCAGATGAATGCGGCGTCGCCGGACACCAGGCGGCGCCAGCGCCTGCAGGTGGCGGCGCAGCGGACGACGTCGGCGATCTCCGATGCGAGGGAGAAGATGACGAGGAGGATCTCGTCGGTGAGCGGCGTGCCGTCGTCGCCGGCGACGTCGGAGGCCCGCCGCGGCCGCTTCGCGGACTTACTACGCCGGAGCGCGGACAGCCATCCCCTGCTCCTGCTTGGGTCTGTCGCGGCGGTGGAAGAGGACGGCCAGGACGAGAGGCGAGCTCGCCGGGCCGGCGGCATTGCGTGCGTTCGTATCAGATCGACTTCTAGATTATTACCTGGGAGATCACATCGTTACGGTTTTGTGATGGGGATCGATCGTTTGTTGCAAACAGAAAAGGAAAAAAAAAAAAAAAAAAAGAGGAAAGAAGTCGATAGATTGAAAAGAGAGTTTACGGTTTTGTGATGGGGATCGATCGTTTGTTGCAAACAGAAAAGGAAACATAAAAAAAAAGGAAAGAAGTCGATAGATTGAAAAGAGACTTTGCTCTCATTTTGCCCAAATTTCCCATTGCTAAACTTCTTTTTTTCCCCTCATTTTTTTTTTCCTTTTGAGATCATCGAGAATGTTTTGGGTAACTCGAGTCTTTAACTCTCGGAATGAAATTCCTGTTTCTGCAGACTTTGCAGAGTATGGACTCGGGAGGCCTCTACCGCCCAAGGGAAGCCAGTAGGGTCACCCGGTCCATCCCTTGCCGAACGACTCGCCGCCGGTGGCCACCATCCTGACGCCCATCGTCTCCACGTCCAGCGTGTACACGTGCGTGCCAGGGCCGGAGCAATTGCCGGCCGTGAAAGACGACGGCGTGCAGCCTCATCAGCGCCAGCTTCACCGTCCACTTAATGCCAGCGCTCCGCCAACCGGCCGGCACCAGTTGCCGATGTCTCGGCCGCGGCGCCGGCATTGCGTGCGTTCGTCGCTGGTTCTGCACCACCTTCCCGGGACGACATAGCTAATGTTACATTATATTTACGCATGTAATTTTTGTGCATATGAGGTGGAATTATATGTATGTTAGGTGTAAAATTTTTTGGCCAAGTCAGTATGTGAGATGTTACCTGGCTTCCTAGTAGTGTCATATGTCTCTGCATTGATCAACACCTGCATAGGGCCTGGTACACTGAACTTTGTTGTTTTCTAGCGAAGCTTGATACTGTTGAGAGCAAACAATATGTTCTAGATGAATCAGCCACTCCCACTACATGTGTTGAATCTTACCTTATTGTTTGTAACTGTAGTTGATCATCTACAGAATTTTGCATAGAAGCATTTTCCTTTAGTGCTGTATGTGTTGGCATTACTGCATTTGAATTGCTCTAAAAAAATACATTAGTTAGGGTACTGACAGTAGTAAAATATTTGCATTCTGAGCATTTGAAAATATGATTTTTGAAATTTGAGGATTCACACTGAAATCCTAAAGATTTTGCTCTCTGCCGGAAATAGAAAATATTTGCAAATATGACCATTTGTTGTCTGAACTTTGGAATTTGCGGATTGGCACTGAAATCCTAACCCTTTTGCTATCTGTAGGGCATAGAAAATCTTTGACACTCTGACCATTTGATTTCTGACATCCTTTTGCTATCTGAACTTTAAAATGTGCAGATTTGCACTGACATCCTAACCCATTTTCTAGTGAAACACTAACCCTTTTGCTATCTAACCCGTTGTACCTCGATCTAAGCATCTATTGTATTTTTAACTTGTCTTTGATGCTCTTCTGATCTAACAATCTATTCCACTCTGTCCAACCATCTAATCAACTATGTTCTTATTTTTGTTATTTGAATATGTTCAACATTAGTTTGTCATAATTTGAAGCTCCAAGTATTTGATCTGATCCAGTTTTTAGTACAGCTGCTAGACGTAAATCTAAGGGTGCTGAAAATCGAATGTTGATGGGTTCTGGAGCACTCGACTTTTGGATGATGTCAAAATCGAGTGTTGGATTTCTCCAAAACACTCAAGTGCTGCATACACAACCCCTTAAGCTTTGGTCCGAACCAAGCGTATGCGCACATACCAGAAACGAAGGTTTCAAGCAGCATAACAAAAAACCTACATTTTCAGGTAAGCGATGAATCTCAATGCATCCTTTCATTGCACTATTACCAAAGCTGAATTGGTGTTGGGGAGCAACTTCCCCTCCTCTTCGCATAAATTCTTGTGCATGCGGCCTTGTCGGAAGTTCAAGTTGCAAACGCATTGGACTAAGATTGTACACTCGGGGAGAACTCAGGTAGGGTCCCATCATTGGTGTTGGGGATGGAGGGCGGTGACTGCAGCTTTGCCTGAGCGATCCCGGCGACGGCGAGCATGCCGCCCTCTTTTATAAGTCAAATTTGTCTGAGGCACACTGAGAAACGGTGGCTTCGTCTGCAGCACACGAACAAAGTCTAATTCGTCTGCAACACACTATGCCCATTTAATAGTTATTTTCAGCTATATGGTGCTTTTTTACTCTTCTATAAAAATTATCAAGAACGTGTCTACACCACTAACACCAAAACATCGGTTATGTATGCTCCATGCCTTGTGGTTCGGCAAGGGACGCCAGATACGACGCCTGATCCATTTCGTATCCGTGCAAGTTCTTCCACGGATCGCCCAGCCCAACATGGCTCGCGAGCTTCTCAAACGCCTTGGTATGGAGGTTCAAAGCATACACCTCGCATATCCGGTCATCGGACCAGTAAGAGGCGGTGAAGAAGACGACCCCGCTCTTCTCACAGACCCACCGCAGCTGTAACGCGCTCCCGCTCTCCAGCGAAAAATCATCTACCCGGATCTCGTCCTTCTTTTCCCACAGCGGCCACGGGCGCATCCGTAGCTTGTGGAAGTCGTCGTCGTCGTTTCCACAGGTGAAAATGGTTATTTTGAAACCCCGCTCGCGCTTCTCCGTGTTCCACCACCTGCACTCGGGGTCGAGCTCGACGGCGCAGAGCCTCCTCTCCGGCGTCAGCCCCAGCAAGGTGTTGTTGTCGCAGTAGTCGTAGAAGGAGCTTTCTCCCGACCTTGGCCAGGTCGCAGTGGCCGCCGTCAGCGTGTCAAGGCACAGCCCGAACACCCTTCCCAGGGATGCCCAGTACACGGCCCTGCCGCCGCGGGCCACGACGGCGTTGCGCGTCAGATTCAGTCGTTGCTGCTGCATGTTGACCTCGAGCTGGGCGCCGCTCACCTGGGCCTCCTCGCTCCAGCCGCCGCCGTTGTCGGACGAGTAGCTTCGGACCGCGGTGAAGTCACGCCGGCGGTACACCATGATCAGCCGGAAGTAAGAGGTCGACGCCGCCGCGGCGCGTGACGGGTGGGTGTCGTCTGCGGTGACCACAGTGCACACGAAGTTCTTCCCGACGCCGTCTTTGCCGGTGAGGCGCGGCACGAAGTGCACGCCGCCGGTCACGGGGTTCCAGACGCAGAGCCTGACGGTCCGGTCGTGCTTGTATCGCCGGAGGTCGACGACGACGAGGCCGTTCCGGCAGGCCATGACGCGGGAGGAGTCCAGCAGCCCGTCGGCGCAGCCCAGCAGGCCATCGACGAGCGAGCTCAGCGACGGCGGCGGCCGGAGGCCGAAGCGGCGCGACGCGGAAGCCGTGGCGACGAAGCGCGCGTCGGCGGCGGCGTCTTCCTTGTGGTGGAAGAAGCCGAGGGCCATGGCGCCGACGAACTTGCCGCCGGTCCGCCGCGGGGGTGCGGCAGATGAATGCGGCCTCGCCGGACACCAGGTGGCGCCAGCGCCGGCAGGTGGCGGTGCAGCGGACCAGGTCGGCGATCTCGGAGAGGAGGGCGAAGATGACGAGGAGGATCTCGTCGGTGAGCGGCGTGCCGTCGTCATCGCCGGCGATGTCGGCGGCCCGGCGCGGCCGTTTGTTGGGGTTACGCCGGAGGGCAGGCAGCCATCCCCTGCTTCTGCCTGCGACGGTGGGCGAGGACGGCCAGGACGGGAGGCGGCCTCGCCGGCCCGGCGGCATTGCGTGCGTTCAGCACAGGTATGATCTGAAGTAGCTGATCGACACCCACATTATACTTGGGACTTGGGAGATCACACGTCGTTGCGTTTTGTGGATCATTTGCAAACAGAAAAGCAAAAGGCCAAAAAAGTAGTAGATAGATTGAGAGAGGAGGAAATCTTGAGCCCTCCTCTCTCAAAGATCTGAAGTTTCTGATCGAGATCACGTCGATGTGGTTTTGTGCAGGGGACTACTGATCGTTTGCTAACAGAAAAGGAAAAGCAAAAAAGAGAAAGAAACAACAAGTAGATAGATTGAGAGAGGAGGAAATCTTGAGCTTCCTCTGATTTTGCTAATCTTTTTTTCCTTTTTTTTTCCTTTTGAGATCATGAGAATGGTTTTTGTTATGGATTTTCAACGATCTGATCATCCTTATGGAAACGTAGTCCGCCTTTTATTTTATTTTTTTTGGAAAAATGAATATACTAATTGCAGCCTCTAGCTGTTTCTTATGACAACCATTAAGAAAAGAAAAAGAACACTCCTACTCCTACTCTCAAACTTCCAATCCTTAAGCACATGAACACTGAATGCTTAATCTTGTTTTGGCCTCTGAAGTCATGAAAAACAAACTGAAAGGATCTTAAACTCAAAAGGTCCATCCACCCGCATCTTGGAAAAGAAGAGAAGAACATGAGTGTCAAAAGGATCCTGAAGACGGACCAAAACCAGAGGCACAACAATAAAGACAAATGATATTTGTGAATCCAAAACAAAGCCTCCAAAGGCTAGCTCTTGATCTCACCACTCCGATCCATTGCCTATCACCAGGTGTTGAAATCAATATGGCAACAACATCGTCCCTCTCAAAACTACTACCATCGAAATTACATCGATCACCACAAAGCTGTCATGCATCATAACAAAAAAAGATCTGCCTATATATACTAGTGACACGAGCACATCATTTACATATCCCCCTCCATGCCTTGAGGTTCGGCAAGGGATGCCAGGTACGCCGCCTGACCCATTTCGTATCCATGCAGGTTCCCCCACGGATCGCCCTTCCCAAGGTGGCTCGCCAACTTGTCAAACTTCTTGGTGTGGAGGTCCAAAGCGTACACCTCGCATATCCGTTGACCGAACCAGTCGCCGGCAGTGAAGAAGACAACGCCGCTCTTCTCACAGAACCACAGCAGCTTCACCTTGGTCATCCTATCCAGCGAAAACTCGTCTACAACGATCTCCTCAGACTTTTCCCACCGCAGCCACCTGCCCATCTTGAGCTTGCGGAAGTCGTCGTCGTCGTCGTTTCTGCCATGGCGGCGGGCGCCGCCACAGGTGAGAAAATCTATTTTGAGAACCGGCGGATTGCCTGTCCCCGAGGCCTTCCTCCACCGGACGGCGCACAGCCTACCCTCCGGCGTCAACCCCAGCAAGATGCTCTCGTTGTCGAAGGCGACGCCTTGTCCGTACGACGGAAGGTTCGCCGTCGCCGCCTCCAGCGTGTCGAGGCGCAGCCCCAGCACCTCACCCTTGGCTGCCCAGTACGCCGCCCTGCCGCCACGGGCCACGACGCCGTTGCGCATCAAGCTCATTTGTTTCTTGCCGACGTGGACACCGCGCACCTTGGCCTCCTCGCTCCAGCGGCCGCCGTCGTCGGAGGAGTAGCTCCGGAACGCGGTGAAGTCACGCCGGCGGTACACTATGATCAGCCGGAAGTAAGGCGAGCGTGGCGGCAGATCATCGGAGGCGATCCTCTTGGTGTACTCGCGGTCGTCTGCGGTGACCACCGTGCACGCGTAATACTGCCCGAGGCCGTCCTTGCCGGTGAGACGCGGGAGGAAGTGAACGTCGCCGGTCACGGGGTTGCATATATACGCAGAGCTTGAGGGCTCTGTCGTGTTTCCCGCGCCGGAGGTCGATGACGACGAGGCCGTCCCGGGACGCCACGACCCGGTACGAGTCCAACAACCCGTCGTCGGCAAGGGAGTTGAGCGACGGCAGCTGCCGGAGGCCGAAGCGACGCGACGCGGAAGCCGTGGCCACGAAGCGCGCCGCGGAGGCGTCGTCGTCCTCTTGGTGGTGGAAGAAGAAGCCGAGGGCCATGGGACCGACGAACCTGCCGGCGTGCCGCCGCGGGGCGCGGCAGATGAATGCGGTGTCGCCGGACACCAGGCGGCGCCAGCGCCTGCATGTGGCGGCGCAGCGGACGAGGTCGGCGGTCTCGGAGAGGAGGGCGAATACGACGAGGAGGATCTCGTCGGTGAGCGGCGTGCCGTCGTCTCCGGCAGCGTCCCGGCGCGGCCGCTTGGTGGGCTTACGCCGGAGCGCGGGCAGCCATCCCCTGCTCCTGCTTGGGTCTGTCGCGGCGGAGGAGGAAGAGGGTGGCCAGGACGAGAGGCGGCCTCGCCGAGCCGGCGGCATTGCGTGCGTGCGTGCGTTCGTTCGTGCAGCACACGTATGATGATCTGATCGGTTTCCTTCTAGATTACCTGGGAGATCACGTCATTGCGGTTTCCTTCTAGATTTCCTTTTCTTTCGCAAAAAAAATGAAAATAAAAGAAAAGGAAACCAAAAGAAAAAAGAAATATGATGTAGAGATAAATTGAAAAGAGGAGAGCTTTCTCTGATTTTGCCCTAATACCTTTGCTAATCTTCCTTTTTCCCCATTTTTTTTTCTTTTGAGTACTTAGCAACGTTGGTAAGACATTCAACTCTCGGAATGAAATTTATGTCTCTGCTGCAGCGTATGGGACTCAAGAAGCCTTCCTTTACCGGCCAAGCGAAGCCAGCAGCGTGACCCGGTCCATCTCGTACCCACACACACACGTCCCCAACCGACGACTCGCCGCCGGTAGCCACCATCCTGACGTCCATCGTCTCCACGTCCAGCGTGTACACGTGCGTGCCGGGGCGGAGCAGTTGCCGGCCGTGAAGACGACGACGCCGCTCTTCTCGCCCAGCCACCGCACTGTCATATTGTGCAGCCTCACCTGCAGCGCCAGCTTCACCGTCCACTTAATTCTACTCCAGCGCTCCGCCGACCGACCGGCACCAGCTGCTGTTGAAGAAGACGCGACGGTGTGTGCAGCAGCTTGACCACCTGGACCGACCTGTCCCGCAACGGATTCCGGTTCAACCTCACCGGCGTGGAGCTGCCGGAGATCGAGGCTCGATTTCTTGGACCTGTGTCAACCTCTCCACACGCCATCTGCGGGTGCATCCCGGGCTCCCGGCGGCTCTAGAGCTGCTGGGAAATAGTGAGTTGAGAAAGGAGATAGTGAAACTTAATTAGTCTTTGTCATGGAAGGGAGCTACTTCTCTGGAGTATAGATTTTTTGCTAGAGGACGGATGTTCGTGGACAACCTCTCACGGACCTGCCCTGCAGCAGCTCAACCTCACCTACAACAAGCTGTGTGGCCTATGCATATGCTGCTGGACCAGACATCACATGAGTGATACGACTAGCGATTGTTGACCGGTCAAGGATGCATGAGTCGAACTTTTAGAGCCCCAAATGGTCCGGTTTGGTTTTACACAGGCAAAACAAAAAAAAAATTCGAGTGTGCTCGGTGGACGTTGGCTATTATGTTTGGGAATGGAATTCATGGATAAAAGCACATGATCAAGCAGGTAATCAAAATTAAATCAGTCAGCAGGACTGACGTTTTAGGCAAGCTCTAAACACTAAACCTACTCTCCCTTGGCTCCACCCACCCACCCACTAGGAAGGCAAGGAAAAGAGTGTGATGCTCATTTGGTCAGGTCATCGACCTATCTAGTACTTACCAGCAGCAGGTTTCAGTTACCACTCAAATTGTAAGCTTATCAAGGGCAATAATCCTGCAGCACTGCTGCACAGGATCATGAAGACAACGACGACGACGATCCTCCTCCTGCTCTCCTCCTTCCTCTGCTTCCGCGGCGGGAGGAGCGAGGATAGCTGCCACCCCAGCGACAAGGCCGCGCTGCTGGCCATCAAAGCGGCCTTCGGGAATCCCAACCAGCTGGCCTCCTGGACGCCCGACTCGGCCTCCTCCTGCTGCGACTGGCGCAACGTCGACTGCGACGACGGCCGCGTCATCGGCCTCTCCGTCATCCACGACGCCAGCGTCGCCGGCGCCATCCCCGATGAGATCGCCGGCCTGGACCATCTGGAGAGCCTGGACCTGCGCCGCCTCCCCGGGCTCTCCGGCCCCATCCCCCGCAGGCTTCCGACCAGCCTGTCGTCGCTGACCGTCTCCAGGACGGCGGTGTCGGGCCCCGTGCCGGCGTCGTTGGGCGACCTCGCCGCGCTCACGGAGCTGGACCTCTCCTACAACTCCTTGTCGGGCTCCATCCCGGCGTCGCTCGCCGCGCTGCCCAACCTCTGGAGCGTCGACCTCCGCCACAACCGCCTCACCGGCGCCCTGCCGCCGCTGCTCTTTCATCACGGGCGGCAGCATGACCAGGACGACGACGAAGAAGAAGCGGTCTACTACCTCAAGAACCTCCGGCTCTCGCACAACAACCTCTCCGGGAGCGTCCCGCCGGAGTGGTCGGCGGTGCAGTTCGGGGCGGTGTCGCTGTCGCGCAACGCCCTCGCCGGCGACGCGTCCGCCCTGTTCGGCCGGGACAAGCCGCTGCAGCTGCTGGACCTGTCGCGCAACGCCTTCAGCTTCAACCTCTCCGCCGTGGACCTGCCGGAGCAGATCGGATTCCTGGACCTCAGCCGCAACGACATCTACGGCGGCGTGCCGGCGCAGGTGGCGGAACTCGCCGACCTGCACCACTTCAACGTCAGCTACAACCGCCTCTGCGGCGAGCTGCCAGCAACAACAATGGATGCCTCCTGCTTCCAGCACAACACCTGCCTCTGTGGCGCTCCCCTCGGGGCCTGCAACGACAAACCATTGACATTGTTCAGTATAGGGAGATCGATGGATACTAGTACGATCCATATATGAATTCGATGCGTGCAAACCTGACATCGGTCAACATCAACCTGTAATCCATAAGTTGAATCAGACAGTTAACTAGTACTTCATAGAAACAAGGGAAAAAATAACTGTTTGCAAATTGACAATTCAAACTTTTCATCGCACTTTAATTTGGCAATGTATGTTGCACTTTCAGTTCCATGTTTGGAGCACAACCCTGTTTGAATTTCACGGTTTTCCCTAGTAAGTTTTGTGCGAATTCAACTGATTCAAACAGAATATATTCATTGGTTTCATCCCGTTGGACCACCAATCTACAGTATTCAACACACATGCTTCCCTTCTCGCAACAAAACACACACACACACACCAATCTACAGTACTCAGCATACATGCTTCCCTCTTCGCAACAAAACACACACAAACGCTTCCCAATGGTGACCACTCAAATTATCATGTGCATGCCTGGATTGTGGTATAGTATATGACAGATTAGTCGTGTCATTGTCTCGGTCCAAGTTCATGCCCCGAGAATGTCTCTTCTCCATGAGACTGACAACGCCTTTTTGTTCCCATTTATTCAAATTGGACCGAACCTTTTAAAGGAAAACTACATGGGAAATCTGAAATCTCTGAAGACGTGCTTTAGAATAGGACTAGTACAAATGCACGTGCGCCACGCACGTGTTCGATCAAACGACATCACTTGCCAGGACTTTATTATAAAATAAAAATAATATAATTAATGCACTGTGTACTTATCATCAAAAACACACTTCTGACACATCATTGCGTTTAAGTACCATAGTACCAATGCACGTGCGCCACACACGTGTTCAAAGGTTGCATCACTTGGCAGAATCACAAGACTTAAGTGCAACTTGACTATACTGTACATTCATTTATTAGTTCAAGAGTTGCTAGTGTCTTTTAGTTGTTGACATCTATCAATAAAATCAAAATCAAAATCCATGAATAAAGCTTCTCCAAAATCAAGTTGCTAGTATCGATTCAATCTCTTGGTAGCTTGAGCGTGCATTTATCACCATGCAGACATATATCATAGTTACAGAATAACACAACATGTATGGAGAATATTAAAATAATTATATTATTTAATTGTGAATCATAAAAGAAGGGGAATTACCAATGATTGTCATTTTATACCTATTTTATTGGCATAATATAATTTCACCATTCATTCTTTTCTCTTTATTGCTTCCTTTCCTCTTTTCCCTAAACCACCATCATTTTGACTTGAAAGGGCAACACTGCTCCCCAATCACTACCGCTCCAAAAGGAAAACAATTGCTAATTATCACAATCTTGCGCCCTCGCATCATCCTTGATAACTTGTCGTGAATAGTATCATACACGTGCGACGTGCCGCACAAATATTTCATCACCAGATATATTCTGACATCACGGATAGAACATATAAATTAAATGATATAAATAAAGGAGTCCTATGGCCATGGGGTCCCGGCGTCATTTCCTCACAGCGCCTCCTCAGATTGCTAAAAGAAAAAAAAAAGAGAAGAGTTACACAATTGAAAATAAGCTCCAATCATAATATTTGTCAAATCCTCTTCGCTCTAATTGAGATCAGTTCGGCAAGTGGTAAGATAAGCTGGTAGCAACATGTTGATGCCTTCCTTTTCCTTCAAGCCCAGCACATACAAGTATCTCCCTTTGATTTAGTCCGTCATCTCAGTACTTCTGCGACACAAGAATTTTCAGTTTTTTTAATAATACACAGGCATTTTCAGTTAATCTTGTAACTGCACAAGGAGTTAATCCCATACCTCGTCTATTTTTCATCGAAACAAAGGACCTCCTTGAGCTCCTCCTCTGTCCCTTACTGGTGCAGAAGAAAGAAGCAACTTGAACTCACTCACAATGGGAACTTCTGTGCAGATCTCTATCCCTGCATTTAACTCCAAAATATGATCAACCTAGCACTCCT
Organism: Eragrostis nindensis; assembly: GCA_012490785.1. Lineage (NCBI taxonomy): Eukaryota > Viridiplantae > Streptophyta > Magnoliopsida > Poales > Poaceae > Eragrostis > Eragrostis nindensis. Next base: position 257,163 of record JAAXCT010000624.1, read on the forward strand.
GATTCCTGAAGAAGCTTTTGTTCTCTCCTTTTGTAAATCCTGTGCCACAAGAAAGTTTAATTAGGTTCAACTTAATCAGTAAGCTGGACCATAAAAACATCAATGTAATTGTTCTCAACAAAAAATAGCCCCAATTCAATTGATTCCGAAAGACAGTAACTTGGAGGGAACATACTTTTATCTTTCCTTGAACCTTTGCTCTGGCCTCTTGACTGTTTGAGTTTTCCTCAATCTCCACTGAAGCTATGGATGCTAGAACAAGCTGACCGACAAAATCTTCAAAATAGTCACTTCCAAAAAGCATCCCAAAGACAGCAGCTGGATCGACCATGTTATCTCTGAAGTGAAGGTTTTAAGAAACAACCTTAGAAAACAACTTACAGCACAATGCATAACTAATTTATATGATATTTCAACATAAAAATACGAGTAGCATAGATTATGTTTTGAAAAAGAGCATTAAGGTTTCAATTGGATTTCCAATCCCTAGAAGAGAATGTTTTTTTTTCTTCCATATAGCTTGCAAATTATGGATTTGTGATACCAGTTCTATATATCCACCCTTAGTCTCACCTAATCACCACAGTTATGAGTAAAAACAGCTAGATCACTTATGCGTGAACAATCCTTTAAAAAGATTCTTCCTTGTGCAGACAGAAAAAATAATCTGCCGTTTTTCAATCTTAGACAAAGTTCATGACTTACTGGGGAATTCCTTTCCGTGCTTATCATATGCCTCCTTTTTTGCAGGGTCGCTTAGGACTTGATACGCCTCCCCAAGTTCCTGTTAAGATCAATAAATTTAATTCAATATTCTGTAGCAGCGAAACATTTAGCAAGGTGGCCCAATTGAAGATTTATTCATTAATTATTTATGCAGTTGCACAGTCAAGAAATTCAGTACTTTCCATGTATATCACGTACAGTCAATTCCTACTTCTGAGAATGACCAAACAAGTAAGACGTGAATCATATCTAGAAACTTAAAATAACCAGTAATATTGTTAGGTCTATCTAACAACCTTTGAGAAGCACGACCAAAATTTGCCCCATGACGACGATAGTTGGGAAGAATATATGCTCCACTGCAAGAGTCTGCTATTCCCAAGAAACATCGAAACAAACCTCATATTTAGCTCTATTCAGCTACCCTCCATGCGTAAGAACAAACAGAACATTTTGCCGGTCCACTTCTAGTAACTTTTTCCTTTTGAGGTACACACCATGCTAACTGTGGACAATCGATCACATAACGGAACAAACAGAAGACCCACCTGAAATTTCTGTGCCGTGACGAAGCCATCAAAAGGAAAAGCGAGGGGCACGCGACGGAATCAGTCACCAGTACGCCTTCGTGATCTCGGCGGGGATGCGTCCACGCTGACCCCCAATACGTCGTAGTAGGCGCTGTCCTTCACCATGGCAGGCGCCTCCTGGATCTCGCCTTCTCACGACAACGAAGCTACGCAGTGTGAGCGGCAGGGAGGATTCGATGCTACCGGCGACGAAGAATTTGACAGACTAACCGGCGGGGAGGATTCGATGCCAAGAAGTTGGACCCTGGAATTGAACAGAGCCGAATCAGAAGATTTGGGGAAATTTTCTAATGCGAGAGAGATGCTTCGATTCGATCGATCCGGCAAATCCGGCAATGAAAGGGGATCACCTTCATCGCCAAATCCGGCAACGGTCGCCGGGGCCGATCGATCTCGAAACTCTCGCAGATGGACTGGTCGCCGTCGACGGAGCCGTCTCCGCCGCGCCTCCCGAACCGCCTCCAGGACGGCGACCGGCCGCTGCTCGCCACAGAGGAAGACGACCCGGACCCGACCGGCTCAAGCATCTTCAAGGCCGACCTGAGCAGCCACTGCATCTTGCCGCTGCTCTTGATCGCCGACGCAACAAGAACCCTCGACGCCACCTCCAGCTCACCGCCGCCGCACCGCCCGCGCAGAGCCGCGGCCACTCCCGTTTTGCGAAGATTTGGTGGAGGATGTGGGACAGTGGGAGGAAGCAAATCCAGAAGGAAAGAATCCATGCGTAAGAAGGAAACAAATAAACATGACGGTAATCAGGGAGGGAAAAACGCGGGTGGCTAGCTGGGCGTGCGGTAGAAAAAAACTCACGATCTTCATCGCAAAATAACTAAGCGTGACGTTTTGTTCCATGGATTGTCCTCCCTTTCGCGGACCCAGGCCTATTATAGTAGGATCTGATGGTAATTAAAAGACTTTAGTTTTGATCGACGGTTAATATACAGGTGAGGTAGATTCTGGCAGGTCAAAACTATTTTTCTCAACTGGTTCTTTATTGGTTTAGATAGATTAGATTAGATAGATATACAAAGCAAAGTAATATTGGTTTGAGTATGAAAAACGAGGTAATAATTGTTGACCGATAATTTCGTGAATCTCAAATTCGATCGGCTCTGGCTCTCGTTGCTTGGTCAAAAGTGGTCGCCGCATATCTTTATCAAAGTAGAGTGATCTCACATACAAATGAATTAGCATGTTGAGTAGAGCTAATAAACTGGCTTAAAAAGGATGCATCTTCTTCCCTTCAAAAAAAAAAAAGGATGCATCTTGTGGGCACGACCACGATGCCGCACACCAGATCTTCGCCGAGCTCGTCCGCCATCCTCGGCCTGGGCACGAGATGGACCGGGCGGGTCACACTACTGGCAAGGCCTCCCGTCCCGAGTCCATGCTCTGCAAGTCTGCAGAAACAAATGAAATTTCATTCCGAGAGGTAAAGACTCGAGTTACCCACATTGCAAAGTCCATAAGCAACAAAACAATTCTCGATGATCTCAAAAGGAAAAAAATGTGGGGGAAAAAAAGTTTAGCAATGGTAAATTTGGGCAAATCAGAGCATAACTCTCTTTTCAATCTATCTACCTCTTTCCTCTTTTTTTTCTTGTTTTCCTTTTCTGTTTGCAACAAACGATCGATCCCCATCACAAACCGCAACGATGTGATCTCCCAGGTAATCTAGAAGTTGATCTGATACGAACGCACGCAATGCCGCCGGCTCGGCGAGCCCGCCTCTCGTCCGGGCCGTCCTCTTCCACCGCCGCGACAGACTCAAGCAGGAGCAGGGGATGGCTGTCCGCCAAGCGGCCGCGGCCGGCCGCCGCCGATGACGGCGCCGACGGCACGCCGCTCACCTACGAGATCCTCCTCGTCATCTTCTCCCTCGTATCGGAGACCGCCGACGTCGTCCGCTGCGCCGCCACCTGCAGGCACTGGCACCGCCTGGTGTCCGGCGACGCCGCATTCATCTGTCGCGCCCGGCGGCGGCCCGCCGGCAGGTTGATCGGCCCCATGGCCCTCGGCTTCTTCCACAACCATGGACGACGATACCGTCGCCGCGGCGCGCTTTGTCGCCACGGCTTCGGCGTCGCGCCGCTTCGGCCTCCGGCTGCCGCCATCGCTGAAGAACACGCTGGTCGACGGGCTGTTCGACTCCTCCCGGGTCGTGGCCTCGAGGAACTGCCTGATCGTCGTCGACCTCCGAAGCGGGACGCAAGACAGAGCCCTCAAGCTCTGCGTCTGCAATCCCATGACCGGCGACGTGCACATCCTGCCACGCCTAGGCGGCGAGGACGCCCTCGGGCAGTACGCGTGCACGGTGCTCACCGCGGACGACCGTGACACGAACAGGAGCACCTCGTCGTCCTCGTCCTTCGGGCTGGTCATGGTGTACGGCCGGAGCGACTTCACGGCGTTCCAGAGCTACTCGTCCGGCGACAACGGCAGCGGCTGGAGCGAGGAGGCCAAGGTGAGCGGTGCCCGGCTCAGCGAGAAGGAAATGAGCCTGATGCGGAACGGCGTTGTGTCCCGCGATGGTAGGGTAGTGTACTGGGCAGCCAAGGGCGCAAGTTTATTCGCGCTGCGCGTCGACACGATGGAGGCGGCGGCGGTGAGCTTACCAAGCTGGTCGGGACAACGCGCCGTCTTTGGCGATGACAACACCTTGCTTGGTTTGACGCCGGACGGGAGGCTCTGCGCCGTCCAGCTCGACCTCTGGTTCGGGAACATCACAGAGGAGACAGGCAAGCCGGGTTTCAAAATAAAAATTCTCACCTGCGGCAGCGGCCATGTTGGAAACGACGAGGACGGCAACTTCCACATGCTGCGGATGGACCGGCGGCTGCCGTGGGTAGGGACGGACGAGATCCGCCTGACTGGTTTTCGCCGGACATGGTGATCGAGTTAAAGCTGCGGTGGTTCTGTGAGAAGAGCGGGGTCATCTTCTTCACCGCCACCTACTGGTCCGGTGACTGGAGATGCGAGGTGTTTGCTTTGAAACTCCACACCAAGACGTTTGAGAAACTGGCGAGATACGTTGGGACGGGTGATCCATGGGGGAACCTGCACGGATACGAAATGGATCAGGTAGCATACCTGGCATCCCTCGCTGAGGAACCATGTTGAGATGTGCCATAGTTCTCGATGATGATGAGTAATTGACAACCGTGGTGTTGATTTGAGTTGACATGAGGTTTGGGTTGAAATGCGGGACTTTGAGGGTTGCATAAGCATATGCATGATTATGTTTATGGCTAACCGAAGTTGCTGCAGGTGATGGGAAGAATGGAGGAGAAGGAGAAACGTGTTTGCTTGTCTAATGATGTGTAGGTCAATGGAGTCAACTTGATGGTCAACGGCAGGAGGATCGGGAGGACCAAGCGAAGGGTCCCGACGGGCTGGGACCGAGGAGGCTTGGGTCCGGGCGATCGAGAGGCCGGGTGACGTCAAGGGTGATCCACACCGTACACGTGACGGACAAGAAGCACGGAGGGTTTCGCGGTTTGGCCTCAAAACCGTGGAGGTGATGAAGACGGCGGGTTGACCAGGTCAAGGCGAACGGGAGGCCGGTGCAAGTGAAGGGTCCCGACGGGCTGGGACGAGGAGGCTTGACGGCGAGGTTCGCGGGACAAGGTGACACGCGTCGACATCGAGATGGTTTCTCGGTTTAGCCTCAAAATCGACGGTGGACGGTTTCCCGGTTTGGGCCTCAAAACCGGTGGTGGGTGGTTTCCCGGTTTGGGCCTCAAAACCGGTGGCGGTAGTCGCGCTTTGAGAAGCGTGCAAGGCGGTTTCCCGGTTTAGGCCTTAAAACCGGCGACGACGGATGGAGGTGCATGTGGCACCATCGCGGAGGTAGCTTCGAGGTGAAGCTAAGGTGTGAAGGCCCCGACGGCGTTCGGGCGAAGGAAAAAGAGTTGGACGGAAACGCCCTTATGTGTTGTATGGGTGTGTTGTAGTGTGAGGGGCATTTCTGGGATGTGGAAATGTCCAAGGAGATAAGGTGGGTGGCTGGTTGTGGCTGCCCCCTTGAGCCTTGTGTTGTCTCTCACTTGTGTGTGTGGGAGAGGGCTTGAGAGAGAGGAGAGAAGAGAGGGGAGAAGAGAGGAGATGGCTCTTTGATTGAGCTTTTTGTCATCTCTAGTTTGTGTGTGCTAGGGAGTGGCTTGACATCTACTCTTGGAGCAATACATAGTATCAATTCGTCCTCAAATTGTTCTCCTCATCTTGAATCCCGAATTTCTTTTTTTTCCATTTTCGGAGCCGTTTTTGGGTGATTTTCGATTCGCCTTGTATGATGCGTTTTGGGATGGATTGCTTGGATGGATTCGGTGCTAGGATGTATGGGAACATGTCTTGAGTGATCTTGCACAAGATCTCCCAACGAGCACTTCGAATTTGTGGATTTTACTCCCAAACCCTTGTTCTTCCATTCGATCCAAAATCCGTGGAGTTTTGGTTGGGTTTTTGGTATGGATCCACTTGGATGAGGTTCCCCATGTTGTGACGGAGTTATGGTTCAAATTTCGTGAAGTTTGGAGGTCGTTTGGTCGAATTTCGAGTTTTGGATTGAGGTTTCCCGAGCTTTTTCGCGAGCTGGTACTGTTCATCAAGGAACTTCCGAGACTTGAAAGAACTTCCATGAATACTGTTCATCTCGGAACTTCCGACACCTGAAGGAACTTCCGACATTGATCAGAAAGTTTTTGACGGAACTTCCGTGAGTTGTCGGAACTTCCGTCGCTGTTCACTCCGGAACATCCGTGACATGTCAGAACTTCCGTGAGTACTCAGAAAGTTTTTGTCGGAACATCCGAGACTTGACGGAACTTCCGTGAATCCTTTTACAGTTCTCATCGGAACTTCCGAGAGAGGTTCGAAACATCCGCCAAGCCTTTTGGGTTGGTTCTTCCTTGCCTGATTCCGCTTTGTCCGAATTGCTTCCGCGTTTGTTTGTATCATCCCATAACCATTCCTATGATTAGCACATCATCTCTAATTGATGTGTGTGATCTTGGTGGTTGCAAGAGAGGCGCGTTGGGTTGTAATCGGGACATAGGCTGAGTTCTTCGAAAGAATTTTTATCGGCTCCCATTCACCCCCCCCCCCTCTGGTCGCCTTCTCGGTCCTTCACTCGCCGAACAAGAAGGCATGAGGGATAAGTAAATCATGTGTTGGTGTCACTACTATAGGCAGGTTTTTGTTATGATGCTTGAAAACTTTATTCTTAGCCCGTTTGTGCATACGCTTGGATAAGGACCAAAGCTTATACTCCATAATGAAAAGAATTTCGATGGGAGTAGTGTTGAAAGGGACGATGTTGTGACCGTAGTCTTTCAGATAGATTCAACAGTTGGTTATAGGCAATGAATCGGAGGAGTGGTGAGCTCAAGAGATGGCATACGAGGATATGTTGCGGATTCACAAATATCATCTTTTTTAATATGCCTCTAGTTCTGGTCCATCTTGAGGATGGTTTTGACACTCATGTTTTTCTCTCGTCATTTCGAAGATGCGAATGGATGGACTCTTTGAGTTTTAGATCCTTTCAATTTGTTTTTGATGACTTCAAAGGCCAAACACATGACTAAGCATTCAGTGTTACATACAGGTGTTTTAGAGATTGAAAGCTGAGAGTATGGATTGTTCTTATTTTCCTACACGGTTCTAATAAGAAGTAGCTTTATGCATTATTTTAGACTGGAATTAATATGTATTTTCTATATAAGAAATGACAATGGATTGTTTAGGTTTGGTGAAATTAGGGCCCTATTTGTATTAAAAAAACTAATTTTAGTCCATTGTCATTTCTTATATAGAAAATACATATTAATCTTCTCTACCTATCTAAATCCCGTGCCATGCTACGGCCTCTGATTGGTCGAGCTACTGTTCATCAATTTCCACCGTGATTTCGCAGCCGATGTCTCCTCCGTCGTCCATTGTTCCATGTACCACCCAACCTCGCCGAGAAGTTTCGAGCGCTCTCGTCCTCCGCCGCCGCTTCTCCACAGCTCGTACAACGCTGAGCTCCTCCACGAATCGCGGCCGCTCCTCGCGGCACAAGCAGCGTTCGGCAATGTCGGCGACAGCGGCGACATGGACATACTCTCCGGCGGCTGAGGCAGGGAGCAAGCTGCGGGAGAAGAGGGAGGAGCTGCGGTGTCCACGGAGGTCGCCAACTGGTACTGCGCTGACGGTAGCTCCTTCCAGTCTTCCACCATTGCCGGCCCGCCTGTAACTCCCCCGCCCGCCTGCCTCCCTCTACCGTCTTCGGCGTAGCGGCCACATAGTAGAACGTTCATTGCTCTTTCTTTCTCGCACTAATGATGTTCGACGATATGCGTGAGTAGTGGAAGCATGTCTGATGCTACGTGGAAAAGCCTACAGTTGGTTTTTAACGACTGCAGATGCGTTGAACCAAATTCCTTGCGCCCTGAACACGCTTCTCTCCACCTCATTTCTCTGCCCAAATCCCATTTATCTGCCCAAATCCCATTTCTCTGGGCTTCTCACCAATTTGCATCAGAACCAAACTTCACCACAGATTCCAAATACCAATATCTCCCCCACCCTTTCTTTGAGCTGTTGCTGCAGATTATCTTCACAACCAAAATAGCTCTACTTCTTCTCTGATCTGCGACCTCCAGGTCTTATATGCCTTCTGTATCGAGGTGTTTACTGCTCCCGTTTGACTGCAATAATGCCAACCAACCAGGGGGCAAAGAAACAGAGGAAAAGGGGGGGGGGGGGGGGGGGGGGGGGGGGGGTGTGGGGCGGTACGAAGCAAAAGAAAAGGAAAAGGGAAAAATAATCTGCATCAGCTTCTCTTGGTAAGGACTCATCTTTATCAGGCTTAATTATAGATGACCTCGGAGTTTATCATTGCAATATAGCAAGCTGATATCAGTGAATATTGTGCCTGATTGCACCTTCCATGTTATGTATAATTCTATTTGCCTTCATAGATAAATAACACTGAGAAACAGCAATAGCCAATATGTTTTACTCATGTCATGAGTATGGAACCAGCATGTGTATCTACACTATAAAGAACCAGTTGGGAGGAAAACAATTTCCACGTGCCACAACCTACCCCACCTGCCTAACAGCCCTTGATCTCGTTTAATCCCTCAATTTCGGCCATTGGATCTTGATGTCGTCACATGGGCCCAATTTGGAGCGTGACGAAGTGAAGGAAATTTGCTTTCCACCGTGTAATCTTGATGACGCCCCCTTGCTTTTTTTCACCGAACCTGGCTTCTACCCTGCCGCACAATCCCACCTCCCCGATTTCATCTCATCTTCATTGCGATTGATTTCCTTCCTTAGTCAGATCTCCTTTCCTTCCATGGCGCGATTGATTCCTCGCAGGAGGAGGCTCCAGATCGAGCGGGGCAGCGCACAAGGGACAGGAAGGCGACAAGATCGACGCCCGTGGCGTCCCCGACGCGGGCCGTGTGGAGCGCGTCCATGGCCTGCCCGGCACCGGCAGCGATGGAAACAACGCCGGAGGAGTCGCCGAGGAGGCGTCGCCGGCGGAGCCATGCGAACGCGGCCACACAGATGACCTCGGAGCAGTCAAGGCGGTGATTTCCTTCCTCCCCATCTCCTCCCGTCCTCCGTCAAGATCTCTCATTCCCTCTTGTTCCGTGATCTAGATCTCCGTCCTCGTGCTCAGTTGCGGCGCAGTGTGGGCAGCGGCGGAGGACTGGATCAAGTCCATCTGGCCTGTTGCTCGCCGGTGGCGTGGCAGCTCCGGACGTGGCGCGCGGTGCTGGACGCGTCGGCACTCGCGGCACTGGGGAGCGCGGGTGCGGCGGCTCGGTGGGGGGCGCGGTGCCGGGCGGCGGCTCTGGCGGGCGTGACGGCGGGTGCAGGCGCGGCGGCACGGCGAGGGCCTACTGAAGTGGTGGATCTCGACGGTTGCATCCTCCGCTACGACGGTGACCCACGGCTTCAAATCTGAGGTGCCTCCCATCTCTGAGGAACAGCTGCGCTTTCAATCGGTGGGATTGACGGGTCTTCTTGTGTATAGGATCCGCCACCTCCAAACTAAGTTTCACTGATGAAGGTTCCAGTACAAATCATGGCCTGAGGCAGGCGTCCATCAAAATTAATGTGAGTGATGCTCCAAATGTTCGATGAAATGCCCCAGTGTGCGACCATCCCTATCTTATTCTCGTTGACCTGCCGTAGATTCTTTAGCTATAGTTACATGGTTGAGGATCATGGCATGTACTTCATGGATTTGTGGTGAAAGCTGTCTATCATTCGCATGACCTGTATCACCAAGCTGCTGCTAACTAAAATATAAATTTCTTCACATGTTCTGGATTATATGTTGCAGTGGCCAACAACCATTCACTGAGAGCGGCAGGAGGACGGCAGTGAAGCAGGTCCAGGGCATTTTCTCCCTCGTCAGGTATCCATCTTGAATCATCTATAAAGGCATGCAGGCCTAGAACTATTTTTTGCCTGCTAGGTTTTCCTTCCTCTAAAGGTTATATGTGTTCCTCTTCTATGTAGGAGTATTCTACTCCTTGTAATTGTCTTTGATTTCGGAACACATCATGAGTGGCAGGTTGTTGTAGCAGGCATACTTCTGTGGGGCTGCTCTTCCATGTTGTCAGTGCAAGGTGAGGCCTAATAAATTGATATTAGTTGTTTTCGTCTAATCATAGTCATATTTGAACAGGTTTTAAAATGCTAGCACTTATTTTCTCATCTATGCCTGTTAATATTCACTAACCTCTCAACCATCAGAAGTCCAAACTGTCTTGACCCATCTGAATTATATTATTGAGTTGGTTAGGAACAAAGAGAGCATGTTATAACTATAATTTTTAAAGATTAAGCTTCGGTATACTGAACATGAAAAAAAAAATCATGTCGTAATTAGGCACCAAATAATAGATTCTTTGTCAATTATGGATGACAATATGTAGCACTGAGTTTAGCTTGCTCGAGATATTTATCTGTTGGTTCCCTTGCTGCATGTGACTTAAATTACTTCCCTTGCTACTGACGCTCTGTTGGCAATTTTGTTGTGATAATGAACCACCTCATACATACTACCTCTGTCTGTTGATGTTGATGATGATGCACTACACCATTTAGACATTTCAATTCATTAGTTCAGATGATATATTCATATTTTATCATGGCAAATTATACTTCTCTCGCGCCTCGTGGCTGCAGGAACGCAAAGAACCACCCAAGCAGGTTAGCGAGCAGCCCCACTAATTCCTCTTGCTAATTTATATGTTTGACACTGCTTTTCTGGTTCTCAATAGGAGCTAATTGAAATTCTTTGGATACAAAACAGTTGTGTATGAATACTTCTGGTTATTGCAGCCAAAGCTACTGGGTGCATGATATCAGAGTTTCAAACAACATAATTCACACTGTAACCATTTCGTTATTTTAGTACGAATTCTTTTGTTTTGAAAATTTTGTACTTAACTATGCTATAGTGGGAGACCTAAGAGGCTTATTGGGGGGTAAAACAGTCCTTCATTTTTATTTTGTATGTAAGTTCTGAACTGAACTGAAGAGCATTGTCTTATATGGATATACCTTATGTAAAGTGCCTTACAAGTTTATGATCTTTTCTTCAAATTTCTCTGTACAAACAGGGCAAGTAAAGATAAATGTGCATTTTGCTTCACCAACAGCAAGTTCCGGTTGGTGAAGTTTTCTCAATGTCTTCTATGATGTATCTTGTATGTGTCCTCTAAACTGAAGCCATTATTTAGACACGTGCGTGTCGCACGTGCATTTGTACTAGTGGAAACAGCAATTGGTGACCGATAATGACTAAACTGACATCACCAGGTATTCCCAAATACATGGATTTGAATTTTAAAATCAGTAAAAAATGTTCTTAACTCTGTCATGATTTGGTATCCAGATTTATAACCTCACATACACCAATTACAGTTAACAAAACCGGCAGGTATCATATAAAATCTAGGTGTTTGGTCAACATTTACATTTTATCATTTTTCACCCTTATCTTTTTCACAATCATTGGAGTATTGGTCAGATGTATTATGCATTTTTGTCCCATTATTTCTAATGTTAGCATGCTCATTGAATATATCAGATATAGTCGTAACCTTCCTGGTTCCCCAACTGCTTAAAATTGCCTCGTGTTTCACAAGCACCTCTTCACCTGCATATATTGGTGATTGTATTGATTCTAGGTACTTATCCTAACTGTCATTAATGCGACAAAGTAATCTATCTTCTCCATGCTGGCAAAACAAGTCTCAATGTCAGATTCATATATGAATGGAAAATTCTCTAGCTCAAACACTTTACCATTTCCACTTTATGACATCTTTTCTACCTTTATATAATAAACCAATTGAATTGGATATCGCATCATAGGCTTTGCAACGGGGCAAAATCAGCAAAGTGGCAACTGAACACCAGTGGCGGAGCTAGCCTCGGACCGTAGGAGGGGCCATTCTTGACAAAGTTTGCAGAATCTTGGCTGCTCTTCATATGTGCACGCGTTGAGAACAGAAATAGAGTGCTAATCTGATTGATTAATGGTTAAGTGCATACATAAGTAGAGTTTGCATGAAGGGAAGGGGGGGCCAGGGCCCCGGCTGGCCCTGCCCTGGCTCCGCCAGTGCTGAACACAAGGAGCAGCGCGCCAACGATACCAGAAGATTCATCTGTAGACATTGTCAACAAAAACTTTCAGTGGACACCAATTGTGCCATGAAGGAATTAATATGCTTTTATGTGTATTCTGCAGTCTTACCAGAAATATACTCTTCAAGGCTCTTGTTTCGTAGATACTGAAAGCAGAGCATCCTTTTGGGTATTTCAGCCATAACGTTCTTCCCGTTTGGTAGTTTCATCGCTTCCCACCTTGTTTCCGCACAGTAACCTACAAGTTGAACTATATTTTCGTGCTTCACCCCCATAACATTGGTTACCTCTTTCTGAAACCCGTCATCATCCACCAGATGCCTGTCATACAGCTTCTTGACAGCAATTATTTTCCCTCTTCGAAGGATCTACAACAGGAGTAAAAACTCGATAGTAAAAGTTGCAATATTTTCAGTTAGAATTATACAGACAAGCAGCCTTTGAGGCATTTTCACGAACAGGTATCGTGCATGGCTATGGCTTGCGACACTGCAGCTCAGATGTGAAGGCGTCATGGCAACGTACCTGCGCGTATCGAAGTTGCCTACCCCGGCTGCCACGCCCTGGCTGCTGGCTCCTGGCTCGCGGCGTCGTGCCAGCTGACCCGACTCCCGGCCTCGTCGCCCTGGCCCGCGCCCAAGGAGCAGAACAGGCCCGTGTCGCGCCCGTGTGTATGGAAGTGGCTTGCAAGGTCATCGCTGGTCTGCCGCTAAGGTGGCCAAGCAGCCTGGACGGGAAGATTGCAACAATAGCACAACTCTGGGCAACCAGGATGCTGGACACGTCAGTGTATACTCTATTATAAAGTCTCAGAGATAAAACTGCTATAAAATAAAACTATAAATATATAAAGCAACGGGTTTGAGAAAATAAAAGTCAATAACAGTCACCATAATGAGGTGCCTGCAGGAGCCAAAACTACATAAATTTTCAGAATAGGATGCTTTGCTCTGCATTTGCAATACAACCATTCCATGGTTATGTTCAATTGCTCGAATCAAACACACAGGATACAACATGAAGTACGTAGTAGAGCACCTGATGATGAACTTGATGATGAGTGAAATTGGTAGGAGAAGAATGATGGGAAGGCGTTGCAGAGGTGGCCACCAGGTGTGGCACAGCGCCGTGGACAGCACGGGTGATACCTGGATGAGCCACATGTCCAACCTGAGGGTAACGACGTTGCAGTTCTGGATGGGGCGGCACTCCAGCTGCAGGGTGTCCGGACCTCTCGATGGAGAGCTCGGCACGGCCCTCGGGGTGAGGAGCTCGGCGAGGCATGGAGGATGGCAGGGACCTGGGCGGCCATGGAGATAGGCTGCGCAGTAGCCAGCGGGGCCTGAGCGGCGAGCTCGATTTGGCTCCTAGCGACCTCGATTTTGAAGCCGTAGGGGTGGGAGGAGGGCACGGGGCTCGCCGGTGTTGCGCAGCTGGAGGAGCGGCGCGATTCGGAGAGGAGGTCGCCGGTGTATGCGCCGGCGTCTCAGGTGAGCTACAGGCGGCGGCGGTGGCGGCGCTCGAATCTTCTCGTGGAGGCGTGCGGGAGCCGAAGGAAGGACAATCCAGACACGTTGGCTAATAAATCGATAGACAGAGGATGAAAGCATGAGGGCCGGCACGACCACGATGCCGCACACCAGATCTTCACACGAGCCCGTCCGCCATCCTCAGCCGCCTCAGCCCGCCTTCTTCCTCGCTCTTGGCCCGAGCAACATTGCCCGCCCTTGACCTTGAGCCGCACATTCCAAGCGGCCCCGCCCGCCCTGCCCTGCGCGTGCAGCAGAGGAGCTGCGGCCAAGAGAACGAGGACACGAAGCGCGTTCGCGTTCCTGCTCCCGGTGGACGGTGCGACGAGGCTTGCGGTAGCGCTGCAAGCGGCGGGCAGCGGCTGCGGCCCGCGCCGCGCGCCGCATCAGCCGCAACGGCCGAAGCGGGCTGATGCGGCGGCCCGCATGCCGCCGCTTCCTTGTGGCGGGCTGCCGCAAGCCGCGCCGCTGAGGCCGTGCAAGGTGGTTGAGCAAGTATCGATTGAGAACGCGTGCGTGCATGCAGCGGGTGACGTTTTTGATTGCTGATTTCGGTGTATCAGGCTGCGGTTTTGTGCAGAAAAAAAAGATGCACACATTCGCTGTACTCTACGTTTTAGTTTTATCCTGTCGCACGTTCAGTCTGAATGAAGAAGTGCAGAAAAATTCAGAATAAAAAACACGTTCAAGTCTGAATGAAGGAGCACGTTCAAGTCTGAATGAAGTGCTTGTTCAAGTCTGAATGAATAACTACAGATCTACTGCACAACACAGTCATTATCCTAGGTCGTTTAATGGTTTATCCACACATTATTTACAAACATCATCGCAGCAAGGATGCACACTGGAGTACTAGCACCCACCTGGTACATCCACTCTGAATCACAAAGATCATTGCCTGCACAAAGATGGACATTTGAAGGAAATATGGACACCTGAGCGCTATCAAGTTTATGATAGACTTAACACCATCAAGGAAACAACAATACACATAAGCCAATAGCTTGCACCTATTGCGGATTCAATAAACATTTATAAAAGGGAATACATCCAACATGTCTTTAAACCTTGCAACTAGAAGGCAGCAAATTGCTATGGTTCCATCGAACTAACAGTATAAACCTTGCTTTCAAATTAGTATATCAGTGTGATACTGTGATGCATCAAGCTGCAAGTATAGTCGACACACTTCAGCATGCTTATAGCTCTGGGATGCAAACTTGTCAGCAATGCTCACTCCACTTTCAGCAGGTGACAATTGTTCTGTCAGATTCAAATGGAAAAGAACAACAAGTCAGATAAATTACAATAAATTAATGAATAGTGCAGTAGAAATTCAGATGATGCTGGACTCTAACTTAACAAATTCAGATTCTATCCACGCAACAGTGAAGTACTCAAATCTAATATACAAGATGATGCTGCCACAGATTAAACTGCACAAACAGGAATTGACATAGATCGGACAGGGATTATCTTGGTTGGATCTTCAGAGAGGTTCACTCGAGAGAGCTTGAGGCAATGGAGGGCGCCGCGTCGTAGGGGTGGGCTGATGACGCACCGGCAACAGGATTGTTGCATTGGAGCTTCGACGCCGCCGGGGTTGCTTGCCACACGACGACCAATGACGATTGGATCTTGAGAGGCCTTCGCACGAGGTGAGGGCGAGGGCGTATAAGGTCGTGCCCTCGACGGCGAAGGGCATGCCGACGACTTCTCGGTGATAGGTGGTGGCGTCGCAGCTTGGAAGCCCCGACGGCTAGGGCTTGCCGTCGCCGTCGCCATGGTGCCGCCGGGAGTCGCAGTACACAGGCCACGCAGCACTCGTCGCACTGGCGGCGTGCAGGCGGAAAGGTTGCGGGCGTTTGCGGCGCCGCGGGTCCTACGCCGCGCCGCTTCGACCCGCATCGACGAAGCGGGCTGAATAAACGAGCCGCATGCGGGTTTGCGGCCGGGGGCGGCCCAGCGGCGTTGCGGCGCGGCCCGCCCGCTTGTCAGCGCTAGCTTGCGGCGTCGAACAATGGCACCCGTGAAAGTCACGGCAGGTGGTGGCGGCATCGCCGTCCATCCCCGACGTCGTGTGGAGGAGAGGTCGATGGACTCGAAGGCTGGACGCTGGCATGTGGACCCAAAAAGTATAGATAGCTTGTTTTAAATAGACTAGGAAAGCACAGAGTCCTAAATCGAAAAACGTTTTCGGTATTTTAGCTAGGTAGCCTGGTTTAGCGTTAGTTACTCGGTTGGAGTTGCTCTAAGGTCCGGGAGCTCCACGGTGTCTTGGACACAACACAGACATCAGTCTTAAGTCTTAATGGATGAATGCATGTGCTTGTTAGATTGTTCATGAAGGTTCATGCCTCATGCCTTCCTGTACTTGAGATAACCATCCGTCGGGTGCCGCTGCTATTTTCAAGTCGTCAATGATGCGACAGAGGCGATGGTTGAGGCTTTTAACTCTCGGAATGAAATTTCTGTATCTGCTGCAGAGTATGGACTCAAGAAGGCTTTCCTTCACGGGCCAAGCGAAGCCAGTAGCGTGACCCGGTCCATCTCGTACCCACACACCTCCCCAACCGACGACTCGCCGCCGGTGGCCACCATCCTGACGTCCTTCGTCTCCACGTCCAGCGTGTACACGTGCGTGCCGGGGACAGTAAAGTTCCCCGCCGTGAAGACGACGACGCCGCTCTTCTCGCCCAGCCACCGCAGCCTCACATTGTGCAGCCTCATCAGCGACGGCTTCAATGTCCACTTCCACTCCAGCGCTTCGCCGACCGGGCACCTGCCGAAGTCTCGGCTGCCGGCGCCGCCGACATTGCTGCCTGGTAGGCCCGTATGGTCTCGCCGTCCGCCTCCACCCGCAGCATCCCCTGTCCGGCATCACCCTATCAGGCGGTCCACGTTCCTGCTTCGCCCGGAGGACAGGCCCGCGACGGTATGCCGTGGCGGCTTGCCGTTCTTCGACGCCGTCGCGGCGGTAGGCTGCCGCAGCGAGTTGAGCGGCAGCGCCACGGCGAGGCGGGGCCAGAACACGACCCCGCGGTGCACTACGGCCGCGTGGAGTCTGCCGGCCAGCTGGTTCCGGCCGATTCTGGCGCCGGTCACCTCCGTCTCCGGCCCCCAGGTGCCCGCTTCGGAGGAGTAGCACCGGAGCGCCGTGAAGCTGCGGCGGTTGTAGAGGAGGAGCACGCGGTAGGAGGCGTGCGGCGAGGCGGCGGGCCCGTCTTGTCGCCGCCGCGCTCGTGGTCGTCGACCTCGTCGGCCGCGGTGATCACCGTGCACGCGTAGGGCCCCGTGGGGCTGTCCTTGCCGCGCAGGGGCGGGAGGACGTCGACGCCGCCGCCTCCGGTGAAGGGGTTGCAGACGCCGAGCCGGACGGCGTGCGTGGTCCACGACCTGGCGCGGCGGAGGAGGTCGAGGACGAGGTAGCCGTTGCGGGACGCCACCACGCGGGAGGCGGCGCCGGTGACCGCGGTGATCGCGGGGCGGTGGCGCGCGACGGCCGCGGGGGACAGGGGCACGAACCGCGGCGGCGCCGCCGCCGCGGGATCGACCCCGCCGGCGCGAGTGTCGGTGCGGAAGTGGAAGAAGCCGAGCGCGAGGGGGCGGATGAAGGGTTCCGACCGCGGCGGCGCGCCGCGGCAGATGAAGGCGGCGTCGGAGGAGACGAGGCGGCGCCAGCGCCGGCAGGTGGCGGCGCAGCGGACGAGGGTGGCGGTCGTCCCGGACAAGGCCGAGAAGACGAGGAGGAGGGCCTCGTCGCTGAGCGGCAGGCCGTCGTCGTCGTCGTCTGCGGCGGCGCATCGGCCCTCCAGCTTGAGCGGCTCGGCGCGACGCCCGGATAGGCTGCCGCTGCGGCGCGCGCGGGGGGACTCCACGGCGTCGGCGGCGGTGGATCGGCCCTCCCGCTTGAACGGCTCGACGCGCCGCGCGGACAGCCTGCCGCTGCGGCGCGGGCGCGGGGACTCTGCGGCGGCGGCGGCGGCGGCGGTGGATCGGCGGCGTGGCGGCGGCATGGCTGGCTTGCTTGATTGGCTACGGAAGGAATCGAAGCCGTGGATCGGAGGGCCTGGTCGAGCGGTTTCCCAAAATCGATGGATTGGTATGATTCCAACAAACTCCGATCCGTGTCGTCTTGAATTCCGTTGGGGACGAGGAATCGGAGTAAACTGCAGCCGAGTATCCCAGAGCCCTACAGTTTTTCTTTTTTTAAAAAAAAAAGTCAGCCATCTGAAATTGGAAAGGGAATATCCTCGCCTAAACCATCAATGTAGAGTTTAATGAAACATTTGCTAATTCGTTTATTGGATTTTTATTGTGACAAAAGCTAGAAGAGTTGTGTTTCATTTCATTATTGTTGGCAAAAAGGCTGCTCCCAAACAAGGATTGTTTGTGTAGATGACACTAAAACAAGTTGATTTATCTGCGACGTGAGGTGTGTGTTGAAGACCAAGCACTTCTTGTGTCCTATCGACAAGAATCTTATAATAAACTAACAGTGTTGTCCTAACACTGTATATCAATGAAAAATCCGAAGGAGTACAAGAAGACATCAAACGGTGAAAAAAGGACAGTAGACAATATCTATCTATCTACTAAGAAAATAATACAAAACTATACAATCTTCGTGCCGATTAGGATCCAAACAGCGGTGAAGACGTTTTGTTCATTAGCCGAGTGTCCTTGAAACGTACTCCAGACGACTCAGCAGCTCAACTTTACGAAAATCACAACAGACAAACTGCTAAATGGTTGGGCGATTTCTCTATATGATATTTAACAATGTTGGCTTTGTGTGTAGGACACTAAACCAAAAAAAAAAAATAGGACGTTGGCCACAGTTCATTTGCAGTGTCCTACAGACAAAGTTTTTCGATCCAGTGTCCTGCACACAAAGTTGGCTTTTTACAATATTCCGTAGATAAATTATCCTAAATTGTTTAAGCAAAGATCCTCGAGATTAATGGCCAATGTGGTGGGCTGATGGGTTGGACCTGGACGACTGTGGGCCGTTTTTTCTCTGTTAGGCTAATGATAGATTATTTTATCGAGGTATATATACACACATGGTATTTTGTACCTATTAGGCTTTTGAGCTGCCCCATCCGGCTCCCATGGCGTGGTTAGCTCCCGGGTTCTGCGAAGACGTCGGCGTCTCAGCCGTTGTTGCCAAGTCTGGTTCCTCGATGGCCAACCACCTACGTTGCATGGAGAAGAGATAAAGAGGTGTCAGATCTCGAGAAAAAAATGAAACAAAAGATAGGGAGATGGATCTCTAGGGTTTAGTACTAACCGACGCAGGCGAAGGCCGGAGCCCGAAGTCGTAGACGACAAATAGACAGTGAGTCAGAGCCGAAGAAAAAGATCAGAGAGTCAGAGATGGCGAGCTAGAGCCGTACCAGATGACCAGGGATAGGAAGAAAGGGAGAGGGGAGAGAGGGTGAGGTGCAGCAGGTAGCGGGTCGGCGGCGAGCTGGCATGACAGAAGACGGCGAGATCTACAGTGAAGCCGTGCCGCCAAGGAGAGAAAGCGAGAGCGGCGCGAGGGAGAGCGAGTGTGGGTGCGGCTAGGGTTGGGGATGAGAGGGGAGAGGGGAGGGAGCGGTTTATATATGGCCGGTGGGAGGAAGTAGCCGTTGGGCTGGACCAACTAGCCGTTGGGTTAGATTCTACGGGCCGCCCCCATCTTTCTTGTTGGGCCGCATGCTGCCCGTGGGCTGGGATGAAGCCGGAGGGTGTGGGCCAGGCCAGCCGGGACACATATTGCAGTGGGCCATGCTGGGTTCATGTCAGGCCAAATTAAGCGAGCTTAGTGCTGACCCAAATAGCATGCCCAGATGCCCAGATATATAGGCAAGGCACAAACCGATCATGGAAGTATCCATTTCTAGGCTGCGCTGTTGCCCACGCGGGACTTCACGGCGACAGTCGCAAAGGCATGGCTGGCTTGGGAAGGAATCAAAGCTGCCTAGTTGAACAGTTTATCAAATTCGATGGATTGGTATGATTCCAACTCCAATCCGGTTCGTCTTGAAGTCTGTTGGGGATGAGGAATCGAGCAAAATAGCTGCGGCGTTTGCAGATAGCTATTATAGAGTTTTTTCCCTTATCAAAAATTCAAGTACAATGTTAGTCAGCCCTCTGGAATTGGGCGGAAAATCCAACTGCCTACTCTAATACGTCATATCGCTATCCAATGGTGATCATCACAAGAAGTTGATTGAGACTTCATAATTTCACCCAATTGGATTTGGCAAATTTGTCTGTGGAATCACTCACAACACACTGTCAAAGTCTATTTCATCTGAGACACACTACAAATTTGTGGCAATTGTGTGTGACACACTTTGACCGTTTAACAATTAATTTCAACTTTTTTTTATCTCAATACAAGAATACATTAGGACTTGAAACTTAGCACAAATATACATTATTGCATTCTCTATCATTAAAAAATAGAGCTAGACTTTTTCCGATTGTGATATTGTTAACTCATTGTTTTAATATTTAATTTATCGAGCAAACCATGCAAACAATTGAAAAAAATCTAGATCTATTTTTTTATGATAGAGAATGAAACAATGTATATTCATGCCAAATATTAAGTTTTAACGTATTTTATGTACTAGCTCTCACAATTAATTGCGCTCGCAAAATTCGTATATATAGTAGTATAAGGCCGAATCCTATCCGGCCTGGCCTGAGAAGTCGATGGGCTGGCGATGTCGAACATACTATAAATTCAGCCCACAGAGTACACAGTAATATACTTTAATCTTTAAATTCCGGCACGTGCTCGTGCTGCTTTAAATATGCGTCAAGAGCCGAACTTTTTCACTTTCGAAACACATGCATGCTTTATTACGATAAGCTTCATGCGTGAAAGAAGCATCCTAAATCAAATCAAATACATGTATGAAAACGGCATACATAAGTTATTCAGGGCAGGGCCGGCCCTGGGGAGGGCGAGCGGGGCGGCCGCCCAGGGCCCCTGAGTCCGAGGGGCCCCTCCCCATGGCATCCCTGTATAGATGTATAAGCAGGCCAAGCAACAAATCCACCCAAACGAGCTATTGCAGGCTGTAGCGCATGGTAAAAGCTCCATCTAAAGTACGTACATGTAGCCGGCCTATGTAATCTTTTTTTTTTAATCATCCCGCTTTTGTAATCATTTTACCTATAGCCAGTGTCCTTGCCAACGCGGGGTCGCCCGAGTGGCTAGAGGCAGAGGCCTCCGGGAGCTTCGGCTCTTGTCAGCCCGGGTTCGATCCCTGCCGCGGCACGGGCACTGTAGCAGTGAACAGTAACGCGAGTTACTGTTCATTGCTGGCAGTGAAAAAAAATCCCCTCGCTCTCCCCGGGTCAAAGCACATGGTTAAGACTCGCGCCGAAGCTCACAACGACCAGCTGAGTCCCTGTGTAGGATCGGGGAGGGGGTTCGGAGGTTTTCTCGGCCTGCGTGAGAGGCTCTTCTCCTTAGCAAAATGCCGTCGGGGGCGGTCTTACCCCCGGCAGGTCGAGTTTTTATAGCCAGTGTCCTTGTCAACCAGGCCCGGCCAATATACGTCAACCAACAACAGGTAGACAGCTTGCTCAGGCATCCAAAACCTCGCGTTGTGTACACACAGCTAGTCACAACTCACAATTGTGAGCAGCGATTGCCAAGACGGCACGGTCGCTAGTTGCACTGTAATACAAAGAGAGTTGTTCTCTTACTCCTACGCATTTGTTATGCCCTACGTTCCTAACAACATGAATATGAATACATGATCGATTAATTGATTAATTAACAAGATCATGGCAACTCAAAATCATGCGTCCAACGCTGAAAAAGAATGAAAAAGATGTAACATGTAGATGGGCTAATAAAATCACAAAAACGAGCCATGAGTAATATTATAAGAGCACGTGAATTCACATCTTAGAAAAAGCCTTAAAGATATTTACAAATAATTTAGTATAAATATAAATGTCAAAATTTAAATTTTATATAGAAGGGCCCGACTCATAGATTCGCCCCGGGCCCCTGATTCAGGGGTTGATCGTGACAAGAGCAGCAACAGCAGCATATTTTCACTCTCTGGGATACTATGTTGATCGAGAGCTGCGGTGCTGAGTTGTTCTGACAGCCTATGTGCACCCGCGGCCGGCGACTATTATATATGTCATGGGCGGCGGAGGCCACCTCCCCGCGCGCGCACGCCGTGGACCATGAGCGCCATTCCGGCGTAGAACACGACGCACAGAGCAAGCACGAAGCTCGTCCCGTAGGGTCCATGCGCAGGCTCCACGCCGGCGATGGCGACGGTGACGGCCGCTGAGACGACCCACAGGCCAGTCATGGCAGAATCCATTTTTCTGTGAATGATTTGCGGAGACCTGCTCGTCATAAAAAGGTTGAAGAAAGAGAATAAAGCAAACCGTTACAACTAGGGAACGTGATGATGCACCTACGAACGAACGACAAAATAAGATGGTCTTCTTTCAGGATTAGTACTACCTGGCTTGGGCGATTGGGAATATGGACCCTTGCACAGCCAGCTTGAGCAGGTGAAGATTGAAAGGAGACGGTACCACGGATCGTATTTATAGCGGAGAATCTCCTTCTAGACACTAGCCAAGGTCCATGGACGATCGAGAGCACGGAACAGTCTGGTGGTACGGTCCATGGGCCGAGGAGCACGAAACGAAGGAAGATGCGACTGCGACGGTGAGAGGACACTCCCGCGCCGGCGTCGCTGTCCACGCCGGCTTAATAAGACCAGCTTGAGAACGTGTAGTGTGAGTGTCCAGCATTCGTGGTTAAAGAGTCATCGTTTCCCTTCAGGATCTTCGCTGGCGCGAGAATGTCTAGTGTCATCTGTTGTAGTGTTGTCCATCTTCGTTTTTGCAAATTGCAACACACTGCAATATTTCTGGTTTCTGTTATTTTATTGAGCTTGTTTTAGATAACTGAAGATTGTATTGATCCCGATAGCGATCCTGTTCACTGTTCCCTTTAGGATCTTCACTGGCGTTAGAATGTTTAGTGTCATCTGTTGCTTCTCTTCGTTTTTGCAAATTGCAATATGTGGGAATATTTATGGTTCCCATTTTTATTTAACGTAATTTTGTAGAATTGAAAAACCTTATTAATTCAGGCCTTGATCCATTTTCTTTTTAACTGCAAGCCACACCTGACATTTTGATGTTATAAGGGAATTGTGTCTTCCTTACACCACAGAGGATCCCAGAGGTTTATCGGTCTTCTCATTGCAATGGATGTGCGTACATGTTCACCTGACATACCCAGGAGTCCAGGACAACAGATTCTAAAGACCACCAAACCTAAACATATACTTGCATCCCGATCGAGCGGCAGGAGACAAATTAAAACTAGTGGTGAAGGAACGGAATCATAATTGCGAAATTATAAATAGCTGCATCATGGGTTCAGCTAGGTGGATGGTGACATCCTAGAGCGGAAGAGGCAAGGCAATTTTATGTTTTATTGTACTAGTTAATTAAGATGGCCGTCCGTCAATATATGGACTAAAAAAAATACAAAACGACATCGGCAATTGGTAAGTAGTCCATCTCGCCTGAGTCTGAGCCATCTCAGAGGTTAATGGTTGATGAACTCTATCCTTTAGCTGGAGAGGAGAAGAGAAACATAGTGTTCTATAGCAAGGCCAGTAAGGCGCACAAACCCCTTTTTTTAAGAGTAAGGCGCGCGCAAACAAGGAGACAGAATTTAGTTTTTTTTTTTAGATTACACAGTACAACTCAGACACTCACAACGTACGCACACTCACCCCTATGAACACATGTACGCAAACCCTATCCCTATGAGCATCTTCGAAGACTGAACCGGCAAATCCAGAGATACGAAGTCACCACTGACGCCTCGCTGTCGACGGGAGCGTCGCCTACCACTGAAAGCACAAATGCTGTTAAATCCTTGAAAATTCGCTCTCACGAGGAGTCGAACCTAGGACCTGAGAGGTGTTACTTGGAGACAGAATTTAGTTGGCTCAGGAGTCAAGGATGAGAACTGCTATTTCTCTTTGATCCCAATTTCACCTTCCGGCCGGCCCTTTTGTATTTCACCGTTCGGGAACAACAAAGAACAACCAACTCATTCGAACTGGCCCATTATATTTGGGCCTAGTAAAGTATCTATCGGGCCAATATTTTCATGTCCGGAGTCCGGATTTTGGCCTGGAGCGCCTGTGCCTGTGTGAGTGTGAACGAACATACACACGTCCGGGATCCAATCAAAACGGAAGTCAAAACCAAGATGGTGCACCTGTACTACCTCCATAAGCAGACATCAATGAAATCCATTTATTCCGATTGATACTTAACAAACTGAAAAAAAACAGAGGCGATAGCCAAAGCACCTAGCACACCGGCAATTGTGAACGACGACGGAGGCGTGATGCACAACGAAACAGAGATGGAAGTACTACTAAAGAAAACGCGAGTGCAGATGCTGCAGAAGAGAACCGAGCCGCGAAGCTGCTGACAGTGTCACCCATCTCGGCGGCCGGCCTGCCTTGCCGGCTTCACCGCCTGCGGCGGAGTCCGGCGACGCCGTGAGTGACAAGCAGAATTCCGAAGTTGAAGGCGAAGCAGAGACCAAGCGCGAAGAACGTCCCTGGCTGAGCCCGGGCGACGGCGGCGACGGCCGCCGAGGCAAGGCACAGCCCAACCATGATGGGAGCATCCATTTCAACTGTTGTCTGAAGATTTGTACCTGCGAAAAACAAATGCGAGCGAAAGCAGTAGTGATTCCAGTCAGAGATTGTGGTGTTAGAAGATCAGGGTAGAGGAGGCGATGAGTGGCCATATGAGCGTACCTCTTTTACGGTGACTTGGCTGGCAGCGTGATTGCCACGGAGATGGAGAGCCATCGCTGACGGGTAGTGGCATATTTATATGAGGAATAATCTGAACACGGCAGAAAGGAAAGGTAGTAGTGTCCTTTCCCTGAAAACGACTTCCTGGAGGAGCAAAATAAGAGCTCACGGGGGCATCAGGATCTTCGGTGGTTGAGCGTGTTGTTACCTATTCACTGATCGTGTGACTCTTTAGAGTAGTACTTCCTCCGATTTCTAGTTAACAATGTTATGTTTTTTTTAAGGGCAAGTTAACAATGTTATGTTAGGATAGTATTTACATCCTGCTCATGTATGAACCTTTTGAAATGAAATGAAAAGGTGGGGATGCTCTCCCCTCCCGAATTACTCAAAAAAAAACTAGCACAAAAACTTATGTCTGACATCATTAAGTAAATCAAGAGGGGGCTACTTATTTATTTTACTCTTTTGAGAGGTAGCAACTACTTGAGTTGAGAGTATCGATCGATGTGTGTTCATGAAATGAACAGGGAAGACCGCATTTCCTTCACGATGGTAGTATCACGTCTCTCTTGGCCGCAGAGGATCCCATCTCCTAATTTCGAAGAAACTTCGCACGTAGGTTGCGCTGCGGCACCAGAAACCGGCCGTGCGTGCATCACCAATATCGTCATCAGACACCCGAGAGATGCTTGCGAGGCGTAGCCAAGTCCGGTGTCGAGTGTGAAAAAAGGAATCAGGATCGTAGGATTAGGAGGGGATGAGGCATCTTGGGGGGGGGGGGGGGGGGGGGTGGGGGTGTAACAAATTCCGTGTCAGAGTGACTTTCCCCTTTTATTATGTTTGAAATTAAGGAGAAAGACGTGTTGGTTGCCTGGATACTACATAGTATTGTTGGGAAATTTTTTTTCTACGGAACCGGTGCCGTAGAACCTGTCCACGTACCACTCATAGAATTCCAGGAAAAAAATTCCCTACGGTCCGTCCGCAAACCGCAGCTTTGCGGCCCCGCTCCAGATGATTGCCGCGTGGAGACCTCCTGCCATCCGACGCCAGCGCGGAGTTTGCTCCAGCTGACTCCTTTGCAACAAATTACTTCACGCTCGGCCTCCTCTCAGCTTGCCTCCGAATTACTTCCTGGCTCAGGATTTCGGCTCAGATGCGCTGCGGCCGACGGTGAGTCCTCGCCGTAGTTGCTTCTCCGGCCTCCTCTCTGGCCCCTCGCCTCCTCCCCGCACTTCTTGCCTCCACGACGTTCTTCTCCGCCGCCAACTTATGCGCCCCAACGCCCTCTCTCTGCACCGTTGCATTCATGATCTATGCTGAAATAGGGGCAAAACGAACTCACGATCTACAGAAAGAATCGAAGCTAATCTGTGCCTAGTCATCTGCGACTCCTTTCAGAAAGAATGAATCATTTCAAGTACTGAAACCATAAAACAATATACTTCCTCCGTTTTTTAATAACTATCAGTGTTGACTTTTACTGTTCCAACTTTGACCATTATTTTTTCATTAATACATAATTAAACTCTTATAAATATTATGTTACTAAAATACTATCTACTCTACATCTATTAATCATAAGTGTACTTTATGTAACTAAGTATTTTAGAAGTTATTAAAGGTCAAAATATGAATAGTATGGTCAAAAGTGACAAATATTGAAAAACGGAGGAAGTACGTAAAAGCCTCCTGTTCCGACTCAGGCAGTCAAGCAGAAAGCTCTTCTCAAAGTTCCTTTCTTCCATCACGCGGTATACATCTGCCAACTATCTCTCAAGGTTTCGAGCCTCTCGCACGAAAGGAAAGTTGGATGAGCAGAGACAGTGTAGGAGATATACCCGGGGAAGAAGAAGGCTGTCTGGGCGCTCCGGGCATCGACGGCGGCGGACGAGGAATGCATCGCTTCGCCTCGAGCCTAATACCGAGCCGAGCGGACACGAGGCGCTCTCAGCCGAGCTGTTGCGTCTGGGAGCCAAACGCTGCGAGGGAGGCGCGTGAGCCGAACACCGCGCTGGCGTCGGATGGCGGGAGGTCTCCACGCGGCAATCATCTGGAGCGGGGCCGCAAAGCTGCGGTTTGCGGACGGACCGCAGGGAATTTTTTTCCGAATTCCACCAATGGTAATCTTCCCGCAACCTCCTTCCCAGGTTTATTTCTTCTTCGTTTCAGAAAAAAAAAAGAGTCTATTTCTTCTTTCACGTGCTGCCCCTGGCTCATACTGCATATTTGGTGTAACACACTTTTTGATTTCACACACTTGCTTGTGCAGGCACGCGGTTAGCAAGAACTGGGAAAAAGGATATACTAGAACAGCATACTGTCCCGTTTTCAAAATTGCATCAGATTATATGTACGAACAGTTAACATCAGCGAACAATGTACCTAAACTTTACTCCCCTTTCCCCCCTTTGTCTAAATTTACTAAGAACCATCCACACCGGTTTCCTGGGTTTCATGGCCGCCTCGATCAGCTTTGATCCGAGTCATCTGAGAGGTTAGTACATGATGCACTCTTTCTTTTAGCTGGAGAGAGGAAAACCGTGTCGGTATAGATGGAGCCCTGTCAGTTACAAAGATAGGCAAACAAGTAGACTGAATTTAGATGAATCAGGATGAGGACATAATCTGAGTCACTAACCTCATCGATGCCAATTTTGCCTGTCACCGATACTTGGATGGCGCCTTAATCCGACCCGAATCTCTTGTATTGCGCTAGTTCATTGTCATTATCGTCACAGTAATAGTTTGTTGGCGCAGTCTTGCCCAGAAGGTCACATAATTTGGATATAACATCGAGCCACAGACAAAGGGGGCATTTCTCCTCTTCATAAACAAAGTCTCTGATCCTTGTCTCTGAAAGAACGCAAGGCCGGAAAAGGAAGATAACGAACACAAGCACACGTACAGCTTTCATACCATGACAAGAGGATTAAAATTGTGGTTTATTTAGTGGACAATGCATAGGAAATTTTAAAATACCACATAAGCAACAGTTTGGGGGTGTAAACCACATAAACCTTTCTTTACTGGGCAGAAGGTTCTCCTTGAGTGTCGAGGTGGTTCCCGCACGTGGAGCTCAAGAAAGAGAGGAAGTCCCCTCTTTAGCTGAGGAAAGAATTTGCAAATAATTAATGAAACCGGTGGAAGAATTCTCCAAGGGAAAAGACTATCCAGCCTGTTCGGCTGCCCATTTGCAGCCAGCTTCTTTTGCAGCAGCAGCTTACAGTGTTCAGTTATTTTTCAGCAGCCGTTACAGTGTTATCAGCCTGCCGAACAGGCTCATCATCTCCAACCAGGTAGATTAATATAATTCCTCTCTTGTCACTTCCCCTGTGTGTATTTGGTAGATAGCGATTCTTAGAACCAATTCAGAAGAGAGGCAAAGACAATCGATCGATACCGCCACCTAGTCAGGAAAAAGAAGTTAGATTAAAGAGGATGCACGTGCGACAGCTGGTTATATTCTCCATGCTTGACTTGGCCATTCTTATATGTATATATTCACGGTGTTCAGCCGGAGGATTTTCCTCCGGCTGCTGCTGCTCCTTCTCTCACTGTTGCTACAGTACGGCTTTCCTCTGCTACAGTGTTCTCTCTCACAAAAAAACTGCAACTGCAACTGCATCCTCCAACCGAATAGACTCATTCTCCATTAAGTATTAAATCTTGCACCATAATTCTTTTTCCAACAACTCCTTCAGACAAAAAAAAACCCGGGACATACACGAAAGGACAACAACAAGTGGCGCGAGCACTTCAACAAACTAGTAGTATGCAGATTTATTTGGATGATTGGATAAAGTTATGTCCACAGCCGCCGTAACTCTGTAGAGAGAGTAGTAGTTTTTGTTGACCGCTTGGGCAGACGGGTGTCTGAGCCGGCTCCTTCAGATGGGGCTCACTTGTAATCGACCGTCCAATCACCATCGAAACATCGGCTATGGACGGACGATGATCGGACGGGCGATTCAACTGAGCTCCACGAGGAGGAGACAGCCCGGACACCGGAGGAGCCCGCGTCGGCCCAAGTGGGGGATCGACTCCTCCGCACGCAGCACGCAATCTGTCCGAAATCATCGGAATTAAGGATGAATTCGCCTGATCCGTGCGAAGGAGCCGAGCCCTCGCGTAGGCTCAGTCAGATATACATGGCGCTGACTGAACCGCCTCGCCGGCCGGCCGGCTTCAGTGCTGGTGGTGGCGCCGCCCGCGCGCGACGCCGTAGGTGACGAGCGCGATGCCGAGGTGGAAGGAGAGGCACAGAGTAAGCGCGAAGGTCGTCTGGTACAGCCCCGGCGAAGGCTCCCCGGCCGCGGCTGCAGAGGCAATCAGCAGACCCAGCACGACGAGAGAATCCATTGCTGCACCACCTGCAGGACACAAGGCGAGCTGCACTCTTTGTGCGCTCCTCCTGAGCAGAGCTGGCTTGGTCGGAGGAGACTGCAGGCTTCGATAATCGAAGAGCGGATGGAGGTTGCGGTGAAAACTGAGGCGTGTATTTATAAGGGAAAATGCTGAATCCGGAAATGCTGGTTTGAAGAGGGGCTAATCACCGGTCACTGTCGTGAGGTTTGAAGAGGGCTAACCTTTTTTACGTTTGCAGCCCCGAACAAATCTCTATCAAACTACGGCCGGATGAAGAAATCTCCTCTACCAAACAAAAAAAAGGCTGACCCAGAACTTTCGTCGGCACGCGTCCGATGAAGCCCGTCGTACGCGTGCTTGTTGCTGGTGCAATTTTTTAGCCCGAGCATCCCGTTAGCTATCCTATGTGGCTGCAATCAGCTGCATAGAAACCTCTGGTTTGAAAGAAAAAACATAGGATTCATGTTGTACAATATGAAAGACAGGGATGCAATTTGTTTTTTTTTTCGCAAAAAAAAAAAAAACAAATTGCATCCCTGTCTTCATATTGAACATAACTTATCTCCCAACTCGATCTCCCTAAATAAGCTTGTAGGCACTATGTGTGATCCACTTAACTGATTTATTCGGTACTAGGTCTGCAGATGGTGTAAGAGAGATCTCCTGATAGTATTTGCAAATTGTGATCCAAAAGTAATAATACTTGAACCCAAAAGAATCAGGCGTCCGGTCGGCGATAGGACCCCACAAACACTGCTCCAACTGATGACACGTGTCTACCCGCATGGATCCCCACACAGCTACGTTACAAACTGATGGATGGAGGCTGATATCAATCTTTTAGTAACAATGTGACCACTTGCAAGGGACCATTTTGGTAATGTACGGAGTTGTGCCATGCGGTACTATAGATATTTTATTAGTGATTGTGAGATTTCAGTAGTATAACTCTTGTCTGCATCGTGCCGCCTTGTTTTGCCTATATATATATATATATATATATGCAGCTGATCATCAGGGCAAGCACACCAAACACGCCCAAATCGGACCAAAGGATCGCATGCATCAAAGACTTCAGTTTGAATAAAACGTTGTTGTACGTGTCCAGGTTTGCACGAAATGGTTCTGAACGCTCAGTCAAACAAATATCAAAGGCCAGTGAGAGTCGCCGTCGTGACGCAGGCATGTACTATAGTAGCCCAAACGAAGTGAGCTTTTCAGAATGTGAAACGAGCTTTGGTTTGGCTTAACGAGTTAAAAGTATAACTAACTATCCCTCCTCGCAAAAACAAGTACGGTAATCAAGGAATAAGGATGTTGGAACATTCCTCCACATCTTACTCTGCCCTCTTATCTGGTGGGAACGCAAAATGAAAGAGAATTAGGCTTTGCCGTCACTTTCCTTTGTACTCCTACTACGGGGCTGTATTCTCTGTCATGAAGCGTAAAATGATTGTACCAATAATCTTGTAGCGACAAGTCAAAACTTGCATGCATATAGACTTATCTCCAAAAAAGTCATCATGAAAGGTGTTTTCTGGAATTGTGATGGGTTCAAGGACCCCAAAAACATAGATTTATCTCGGATCTCACAAAGGAACATAATCTTAGCTTCATAGCAATTTCTGAAACAGGAAGGAAAAATTTCACAAATCCGTTCTTAAAAAACCTATGTGCTGGTAGGGATTTCTTATGGCATGTCAAAGAACCAAGGGGCCGGTCTGGTGGCATTCTCTTGGGCATTGATCTTAATATCTTTGA
This sequence comes from Eragrostis nindensis, assembly GCA_012490785.1. Lineage (NCBI taxonomy): Eukaryota > Viridiplantae > Streptophyta > Magnoliopsida > Poales > Poaceae > Eragrostis > Eragrostis nindensis. The sequence goes on from JAAXCT010000624.1 coordinate 287,643, forward strand.
CATTGGTGCAATAGATGAAGGGGATCACTATGTAAAATTTCACTTGTGCAATAAATCGGATAGCTTCAAGTGGGCATTAGTGGTAGTATACGGTCCAGCACAAAATAATGTAAAAGAGCATTTTCTGGCTGAGTTGGTCAATATGTGTTCTCATGAAAATCTTCCAGTACTTATAGGTGGTGATTTTAATATCATGAGAAGTCCTAGTGACAAAAATAATGATAATTATGAAAATCGATGGCCTTTCTTATTTAATGCCGTTATCGACGGTTTAAATTTGAGAGAACTTGAAATGTCGGGGCGGAGGTATTCATGGGCCAATTCTCTCCCAGTGCCAACATATGAGAGATTAGATAGAATTCTCATGACCACAAAATGGGAACAAAAATTTCCTTTATCATCTGTGATTGCTTTGCCTCGTGAGATATCAGATCATACGCCACTGTTATTAAATACAGGGGAATCATCATACAGTACTAACCAACCTATGTTCAAGTTTGAGCTGGGCTGGTTACTTAGGGATGGTTTCATGGACATGGTAAAAGAGGTGTGGACTGAGGAAAACGGTGGACACACCTCCATGGAGAGATGGCAGACCAAAATAAGAAGGTTGCGTCAATTTCTCCGAGGCTGGGCAAAGAATGTGAGTGGGGTGTACAAGAAAGAGAAGAAAGATATTCTTGATACACTTGATGCATTGGATAAGAAGGCCGAACATATGTCTCTATCCTCACAAGAAATCGACGTAAAACAGTGCCTTCGTAATCGTTTAGCTCAATTGTTAAGGGAAGAAGAAATCAAGTGGTATCAAAGGGCTAAAACAAAAGATTTATTAGAGGGTGATTCAAATACGAAATATTTTCAGCTGATAGCAAATGGTAAACATAGGAAAACCAGGATTTATCAGCTACAAGATGGGAATCATGTGTTAAGTGGTGACGAGGAACTCAAAAAATATATCACCACTTATTACAAAGGCCTTTTCGGTCCACCCGTGGAAAATAATTTCCATATGGATGAGACACGTAAGGACGATATCCCACAAGTAACGGAGCTGGAAAATAAATCTTTAATTGAGACATTTACAGAGGAGGAAGTCAGGAAAGCCATTTTTCAAATGGAACATAATAAAGCTCCAGGGCCAGATGGATTCCCAGCGGAATTTTATCAAGCCTTTTGGGACATTACCTTTGTATAGTCTAAACTTTGGCACAATAATCCTGCTACCTAAATGTAAAGAAGCAATCAAGATACAGCAATACAGGCCTATATGTTTGCTTAATGTGAGCTTCAAGATATTTACAAAGGTAGCCATGAACAGAATCACCGCGGTAGCCCAAAAAGTCATTAGCCCTACACAGACGGCCTTTTTACCAGGAAGAAATATTATGGAAGGAGTGGTGGTGCTGCATGAAACAATTCATGAGATGCACAAGAAGAAACAAAATGGAGTCATATTTAAAATTGACTTCGAAAAGGCGTATGACAATGTAAAATGGTCGTTTGTCAGGAAAACACTTGAGATAAAAGGGTTTTCATCCAAATGGTGTAATTGGGTGGAATCCTTTATGCAAGGTGGACACGTAGGTGTTAAAATAAATGATCAAGTAGGACAGCAATTCCAAACTAAAAAGGGTTTGAGACAGGGAGATCTGTTGTCTCCAATTCTCTTTAATATAGTGGCGGACATGCTAGCCATCTTCATAAATAGAGCGAAAAGGGAAGGTCAGATTAAGGGAGTGATTCCACATCTCGTTGATGAGGGCCTCTCAATCTTACAATATGCAGACGATACTATTCTCTTTATGGATCATGATTTCGAGAAAGCAAGAAACTTAAAGCTACTGTTATGTGCTTTTGAACAGTTGTCTGGCCTCAAAATCAATTTTCATAAGAGTGAAATATTTTGTTTCGGGGCAGCCAAAGAATGTGAACATGAATATTCACAACTGTTTGGGTGCCAATCTGGCAATTACCCTTTTAAATACTTGGGCATTCCAATGCATCATAGAAAGCTAAGCAATGCGGAATGGAAAGCTATAGAAGAACGCTTTGAGAAAAAACTAAGCAGTTGGAAAGGAAAACATCTGTCGGTGGGGGGTAGACTTGTACTAATTAATTCAGTGTTGACAAGTCTTGCTATGTTCATGCTTTCTTTCTTTGAGGTCCCGAGGGGCATCTTAGAGAAACTTGATTACTATAGATCTTGTTTTTTTGGCAAAGTGATGACCACAAGAAAAAATACAGATTAGTGAAGTGGAGCATTCTTTGTCAGCCAAAAGACCAAGGAGCTTTGGGTATCAAGAATATAGATATACAAAATCAATGTCTGCTTAGTAAATGGTTGTTTAAACTTATTAATGAGGATGGCATATGGCAAACTCTGTTGAAGAGGAAATATATAAAGAACAAGACAATAGCCCAAGTACAAAAGAAACCTGGGGACTCGCATTTTTGGTGTGGTTTGATGAAGGTTAAGGAAAAATTCCTTAACTATGGGCATTTCCATCTAAATAATGGGGAGAACATCAGGTTTTGGGAGGATAAATGGTTAGGGAATTTTACTCTTAGTCAACGATATCCCTCTTTGTATAACATTGTTAGGCAAAAACATGCATCTATAGCAACCGTTTTTACCTCAGTACCTTCTAAATATCTCTTTCCGACGTGGTTTGGTAGGGAACAATTTAAATTCGTGGCATCATTTGGTTGCTAGGATCATGCATGTAAGATTAAATAATAGAAATGATGTCTTCAGGTGGGGTTTGCACCAGAATGGCATTTTTTCTGTACACTCCATGTATGGAGCTTTAATATGCAATGGCAATGTGCGGCAAAATAGAATACTATGGAAGTCGAAAATTCCCTTGAAGATAAAAATTTTTATGTGGTACTTACATAGAGGTGTAGTACTAACTAAAGACAACTTAGTAAGGCGTAATTGGAAAGGTAGTACGAAATGTGTTTTCTGTTCGCAAGATGAGACTATCCAACACCTTTTCTTTGATTGTCATTTTGCAAGATTTATTTGGAGATCTGTACAGTTTACTTTTGGTTTAATGCCGCCTACTAGTGTTGATCAGTTTTTTAATGATTGGCTACTTCGGTTTGACTCTAAATCAAAAGAACAACTGATATGTGGAGTGTCCGCTTTATGTTGGGCTCTTTGGTTAAGTAGAAATGATATTGTGTTTGATAAATCTCCAATGAAAACATATATGCAGGTAATCTTCAGGGGCACGTACTGGCTTCGAATGTGGGCGCAACTACAAAAGTGTGAGGAGGACACCATACTCATGAAGGAGGCATGCCGTTCTTTGGAGACGACGGTGATGCAACTCTTCGCCAACCATGGATGGAGATTTAGCAATAGGATTGCTGCTCAATAATTTTCCATGAAAACTATGTTGGTGTCTCCTTTTGGTTGCTTAACATTTGTGAGTGCGATGGCAGCCATAGTTGTGGCGAAGTGATGTAATGCGATGGCCGTAGCCCCTAACAGGGTCAAGGCCGGGACTTATGTTTTATTTCCCATTATCTAAAAAAATATAGACTTATAGAGTGCGCGCACCTTCCCATTTACGCGGTGCTCCATAAAACTGCCGTACACAAGTAATTTCTGACCGTCAGTTTTGAGCTCAACAGTCCACTAATTTGCTGCAGCATGTAGTACATACGATACGAGACTTTGTTTCTCAGATACTACTTTCTTTTCGGTCGTCAGATCACACATTTCTCAAATGATTAGTGTTTTGTACTCCTTTCACATCCCTAATTGAAGTCATTTTGAGATTGTACTAAGTCAAACTTTTAAACTTTGACCGCAAATATTTTTTTTATGTATTAAGTTTTGAAATGTGAAAAATCTATGAGTATATTCGGGTTGAAACATGGTTTCATAATAATTCACTTCACAATTTATAGCAATACTTGGTCAAGCAAAGAAAAGAAGGCAGCTTACTTGTGTACTCATATTAGAAGCTCATATTAATTAAACCATCCCCTTGCTATCTCACCAAGGTTTGTCTGGAATGGGGAGAAAAGAAGAAGATATCTTTAACTTACTGACAGGATACAACAGATCACACTCTGCCCAATTGTTTATATATGACATTGGCTAGTTCAATATAATAGACTATACTCAACATCATATATCTAAAATGTCGGAAGGGAATTCCTTTTTTTTTCGCCAAACTTTTTCATGCTGTCATACTATATATTTGGTGCAACACTTCTGATTTCACACACTTGTGCAGACTAGCATTTAGCAAGAGATGGGGAAAATGATACACCAGAACCAGCATACTGCCCCACTTTCAAAATTGCATCAGATTATGTTTGAACAGTCAACATTGGAAAAGAATTTACATAAACGTTAATGAGAAACATGCAAGTCTCCTTTTCCCCTTTGTCTAAATTTACTAAGAACCATCAGTGCCTGTTTCCTGGCCATCTGAGAGGTTAGTAGCTGATGCACTCTTTCTTTTAGCTGGAGAGAGGAAAACCGTGTCAGCATGATGAAGCCCTGACAGCCACAAAGATAGGCAAACAAATGGACTGAACTTAGATGACTCAGGATGAGGCCGTCATAAGAGTTACTAACCTCAACGATGCCAATTTCGCCTGTCACCGATACTTGGATGGCACCTTCTGGCCCGAATCTCTTGTATTGCGTTAGTTCATTGTCATTATCGTCCAAGTAAAAGTTTGATGGTGCAGTCTTGCCCAGAAGGTCACATTTGGATATAACATCGAGCCATAGGCGGTCGCCGAATCTCTCCTTGATATGCTTGTATGTGGTGTACTGGGGAAGAGCGTTAGGTTTAGTACGAACCCTTTCAAGCGCAAGAACAAAAAACATGGGATTTGGTCAATGACACCAGCAGCTATGGCAAAGTAAAAGAAAGAAATACCTGATCAGCCACCGAGGTCCCACAGTCTTCAGATAGGTCGTGAACATACAGAACCGCGATTGGCAGGTACGAAAGAACAGCGAGTGTCAATCTCTCTATGTTGTTTCTGTCATCTGTCAACCCGCACAATTGGAACAATTAGAGCTTGCACATACTACAGGTGTATGTGCCTGCTACAGGCAACAAACTAAATGCCTAGAAAGAAAAGGCATATATTCTCAGGGTGTTAATCACTCTTAGTTTTACTATAAACCATATTTATTTTTGTTTGTCTGAACTTTATCCACACACAAGAGAATATTAATTCTCTAGACACATGAAAGACCACCACAGGTTTAAGCATGAGGTACACGAGTCTCTGAAGTATCTGCTATAAAACCAATCAACTCATCATCATGTCTTGTAAGTAGTCCCGGTGTGTCAGTAACCTGCAAAAAGGATGTCTTTGTTTCATCCACACTAAAATGAGAAAGGAGAAAAACAGGATGTCTTTGTTTCTTTTCTTTTTTTCTTTTAACGGGAGGATATGGTTGGGTCTGGGACTATGTTTTCTAGGGCGTTGGGTTGGGCCCGAATTCAGCTCACATGGCCTGAGGATCACTGGGGTCATACAGCTCAGAATTTAGCCCGTTACCAAGGCCTGGCAACATCGATACTGGCTTGGGCGCAAACTTTCCCGTTACGGAGACCGAATTTGGGCTGCTATGCAACTCCCCGCTGTAATTTTGCACTGAAATTCCCACAAATAAATTTTGCTCCAAGACTAGAAAAAAAGGGGCATTTCTCCTCTTGATAAACAAAGTCTGATCCTTGTCTCTGATTGCGATTCATAGAACAAGTTCGGAATAGAGTAAGGCCATCGATTGATACCGCCGCCTGGTCGGGAGAAAGAATTAAACACGATTAAAGAGGATGCACGTGCGACTGCTGGTTAGTTCCATGCTTGAATTTGTCATGCTTATTATGCGTATATGTTCTCAATCAATAAGGATTAAATTCTTGCCCCTTTCTTTTTTCAACAGCTCGCTGTTTCACACAAGAACACGAAACATAAATTACAACTTGGGCAAACCAAAACATAAATAAATATCACGAGAAAACAGCACGACACTTCAACAAACTAGTATGCGGATTTATTTGTAGATGATTGGTGCTCGAGAGTTTTGACCGCTTGGGCAGACGATGCCCCTCGAGTGTCGGAGACGGCTCCTGCAGGTGGGGCTCACTTGTAATTGGGCGTCCAATCACCATCACAGCATCAGATTCGACGGACGATGATCGGACGAGCAATTCAACTGAGCTCCACGAGGAGGAGACAGCCCGGACACCGGAGGAGCCCGCGTCGGCCCAAGCGGGGGATCGACTCCTCCGCACGCAACAAGCAATCCACCTCCGGCGGATCCCGCGCTGCGTGCGAAGGAGCCGAGCCCTCGCGTAGGCTCCGTCAGATATTCATGGCGCTGACTGAACCGCCTCGCAGGTCGGCCGGCTTAGTGCGGGCTGCGGCGCCCGACGCCGTGGGTGACGAGCGTGATGCCGAGGTGGAATCCGATGCAGAGACTGAGAGCAAACCCGAAGCAAGCCTGGTACGGCCCCTGCCGAGGCTCCAAGGTCGCGGCGGAGGCGGCAGCCGCGGAGGCAATCAGCAGCCCCAGCACGACGCGGGAATCCATTGCTGCACCTGCAGGAGGAACCGCGCTCAACCTATAGGCGGACTTCAAAGCTGCAGGGGGCAGAGAGAGCTTCAGTGACGGTGGAGTTGAGATCGGGTGCCGACAGATTATGTATATATACAGCGGAGGCCGGTGCCCGGAATAAGCTCCCCACCGACGGCGGTCAGCTCACCAGGTCGGGTTTACGAACCTCCCGCAGAGAAATTTTTTTCCTGTAATTGAGCTCTCACTGGCCTTTGATATTCGTTTGACTGAGCGTTCAGAACCATTTCGTGCGAACCGGGACAGTTACAACGATTATTCAAACTGAAGTCTTTGATGTATGTGATCCTTTGGTCAGACTTGGGGCGTGTTTTGGTACCCAGCCTCCATCCATCACACGCCACCATCACAGTCTGTAGCGTAGATCACGACAGGGACATGCAAGCAAAGCGTGGGCGTGAACCAAGAGCAGCGCTGAAATTGCTCGCGCCCCGACTCTTTTGCTGACGCGTGGACATCATGGGGAGATCCAACGAAGCAGCACGAGCCTCTCCCGCACATCCTCTCGGCTCAGCCGCCTCTCCCGGACGACGCCATCGGTGAGCTGACCGCCGTCGGTGGGGAGCTTATTCCGGGCACCGGCCTCCGCTTACATATATGATATTCATAGGTTCCCCATCAATCTACTCGTGCTAAAGTCATTCTCCGTCACCCTGGTCATTTACATGATTTGTACCAATAACTCAACCAAAAGACCATGGAGGTCTTGGTATCCTGAATACTCAAATTTTCAACGAGTGTTTGACGACCAAGTGGATATTCAAGATCGATCTATCATTGTGAAGATGAGATGTGGTGCAGAATACTCAAGGCCAAATACATGCATGCACAATGGGGATTTCTTCCAAACCCTATCTAGAGACATCAAGAGGGGGGGGGGGGGGGGGGGGGGGTGGCATGATGTTTGGCTGGGCTCCTCCCCCGGCCCATTAGGATTCAATTCTCAAACTGTTTCCTACTACTCTATATGTCAATAGCCTTTCCCAAAGCGGCAGATCGATAGCTGAGATGAATTGGGACACAGATTTCAGAAGAATGATGTGGGGGGGGGGGGGGGGGGGGGGGGGGGGGGGGGGGGGGGGCATGATGATGTTTGGCTGGGCGATCGATAGCTGAGATGAATTGGGACTTAGATTTTAGAAGAATGATGGGACCTGATAAATAAGTTGAGTGGGCTAAGCTACTGGAAATGTTACAAGGAGTGACTATTTCTGATGAAACTGATTACAATGAGAAGCTCCTTTCCGAACAACCCCATGGAGGTGGTGTTTGTCGGTATCTCATTTCTCCAGAAATGGAGGTGGGGTGTATCAGATTTTTGGTGCGCTTCAATAAAACCGGGGGAACTTTTTTGTTTCAAAACACTATATTGTGGGCAAAATTCGCATCATGGAAGATTGCTGAATGGGACGTCTTGTTTCAGCAATCATGCAGATAACTCATTAATTGCGATTGAGCTTGATGCAGAATGTGTTCTGGAAGACCTGCACTAGTTTCTTCATTGTTAATTCGTGCCCCGATTTTCACCGCATATCAGCAACAATTATCAAAGAATCAATTGAATCAACCGTAACATCAAGGTTGAACAAACTCGATTCCTAAATGGACTCATCACTCATGCAACATATACTTGCTATGAATACTACTCTTGACGAAGTAGTTGATTCAGCATGCAGTTAGTACCTTTGTCCTTCCGAGGCATATCTGATTAGTTCAGTCAAAGTCCACAATTAAAATGACAGCACATCATCCAAATGCCTTGGCCATACGTAGCATGTAGACTGCAGAAACTGCTAACAAGATACTTTCTGCGGAAGTCGCATAGTGCCTAGTCACGCTGGCGCACACCTATTCGCGATAGTACCGTCAGATGGATAGTCGAGTCCGGCCCCTCCTCATTGATGCATCGCAAACAAAGAAGCACTAAATGAGAAGGCGATCGCTGCAAAAACTAATGAACTCGTGCTTGAAAAATCAGTATAGGGAACAAGAAAAGAACAGAAGCTCAAATAACACTAATAATCCATGCGGAATTATTCAAACGCACACAAAATTCCCCAATACAACGAGAAGAAAACGAGCAAAATTATAGCGCATTCAAAGAAAAATATGAAGAACTCCTACTTCAAGATCTATTCAGTGCTTCGCACATACTAAAAATAAGCAAAAAGTAGGCCAGAAACTAACGGTACAGACGAATCAAAACAAATCAACAGATCCGCGCTTGATGATGCGAGAGATTAAGCGAACGAACCTTCAAATAGTCAGAAAAATCATCGGAATGGAAAAGAGAAGAAACCCCAGCCAAGAGGGACGTGGAGGTCGGGAGTACGTAAATGGAACGTCTCAAAAGCAACGGCGCATGACCGAGAACACAAAACAGGCCCACATGTTATAGAAAAGGCAGATTTGACGGGCATAAATTAATTGAAGTGCCAAAAAGGAAAGATGATCAGTTGTGTCGAGGTTTTGAGGCCTCGATAGTTATTTTATGGGTGTACGAGAGTCAAGAACACGATGGTAACACAGTAGACGAGGGTTTATACAGGTTCAGGCCGCCGAAGGCGTAATACCCTACGTCCTGTGCTGGTATGATGTATTGCGAGAGAGTTTTCTGTAGGTCTCCTGCCCGCCTTATATAGTCGGGGGTGCAGGGTTACATGGATCTAAACCTAGTCGGTTACATGGTAAATAGCCTTGTAGTACAAGTTGATTGATGTTTATCTCCTAGCCGAGTGGGCCGACTGACTTTAGGTCCGTCGGGCCACCCGGTCCTTCTTGGGCCAAACTGATTCCCCATTACTGGATCACTCGGCCTTGTTGTATCTTGAGTATACCCGGGTCTCATATCATCGACAGTAGCCCCCGAGTTCTTTTTGATTGATCTTGAAGACTTCCGACTGGTTCCGACTCCATGTATGACAATTCTCAGCATAGCTGGTCAATTAAAAAGAACTCCAAAGAGTTATAGTTACCGAAGTAAACCGTATGAAGAAACTGAAACCTGGGAATACCAAGATCAGCAAGGCCTCGAATTAGGCATGAAGATGAAGGAACACCCAATGCCGACTGACGTCGGGAACAAAGGTGGGCTCATAAAGCGTGTCCTACCTGTCAGTAGCATTCAACTCGAAGTTGACCAAGACTTTAAAAAATATGCTTACCAGCAGGATTTTTTTAACACACACCTGTAAGGTGCAGCCCCCGAGCTTCTGTGTAATCCAAAGGATTAGGCAGAAGGTCTAAAAAGAGCCTGCCATATAGATAAAATCTATTACCGTAAATGGGAACTCCATGGGAGTTATGGGAACTCCCCACAACTGGTGCACTACAGCTGTTAAAAACCAGAAGTGAGTTTAGAGTCTCGAACCGAGCTTTCACTCGGCCGGAATCTAAGCCCATCCAGCAACTTGTGCCCAGGATGATGACAGCTCGTAGGTTTTGGCGACCGCCTCGCTCTTCACTGCGGTTCAGAAAACCGACTCAAAGAGCGAGTTCAATTCTGGGAATAACCTCCCGTAGGCCTTCAACGTCCGAGTGAAGATCTTGTGCAGTTTTAGCGTGAAGAATGTAGCCACTGACCGGCCGAGTGGAGAAGCATAGGGTGCACGTCTAGTGCATCCTATGGATGTAGCCCCCGAGTCTATGAAGAAGTCGCAGAGTTGTTCATAGACTCTAATAGGAGCTGAAGAAACAGATCCGCATGAAGACATCCGCTGAAGTTGAATCCAAAACATCTGACTATGCTGCAGCCGAGTGAAATGAAGATCTTACGAAGTAACACTTGCTCGCGTGACTGAATGAAGCGCGACGTGGGCTCACGCAAGTGAGCCCACGTGGGCTAGCCCCCGAGTCTATGAAGAAGTCGCAGAGTTGTTCATAGACTCCAAGAGTAGCTGAAGAAAACAATCCTGAATGTCCGACTGCCGACTGTCCGAGCGAAGAAACATAGAAGTGCAACGTGGGCTCCGCAAGTGAGCCCACGTGGGCTAGCCCCCGAGTCTATGAAGAAGTCGTAGAGTTGTTCATAGACTCCAAAGAAGCTAAGAAGAAATGGTACCGAACTCAGAAGATGCCGAGTGAACTGAATGCCATCAGTATGCTGCCAAAATTGACTGTGCTGACCACGGGTGTGTTGTCCCGACTGACTCACGGGAACACAGTAAAACCAATAATGCCCGAGATACTGCTGGAATCGTCGTCTTCTTCCTTTCCACCACAGCATCCTTATCAAAAATAGTCACAGCTCTGCTATAAATAAGCTGCTACCGCAGCCCCAAGTATCCACTGAAGTTAGCTGAAGATGAAGAACACCAAGAACACCAAGGACACCAAGAAGAAAGGTGCCTCCAGTTCCAACAATCAGCCCCGGCTGAACCACAACCACCAAATCTAGCCATGCCAAATCTTGAAAACTTAGCCATCGTCGAAGCTCCAATAATACCTCCTCTCAATGTTGTTCTGCCACCTCCAGGTCCATACGATCCATCGCTGCCTGAATACATTGAAGTCTCATCTGGAGATGAAGCCACTGGAAATCCTCGCCGTCGCTATCTGCCCAATGGTCTACCTCCATGGCAGCCCATCAGCCGTCCAGTTGCAAGTCGCACTCGAAGCCGTACTCGTCAGGATCCACCAAGGAGAGAATGAAGAATGAAGATCTTGAAGAAATCCACCAAAAACCTTGTATCAACTATGTGTGATGGTTGCCACCTTCTGGAATCTTGCACCATCTTGTCATGTACCACGATGTGGAATAATAAAATCCACTTGTGTGTGTGTGTGTTCGCCGTCTTGAAGTAACCAGATGAATGGCCGAGTGATTACGGCCTCAAATAACAGCCAGCCGACTGAATTTGGTAGTTGCTGAAGAAAAAATGCCGAAATGAACGCGCTGTAACGGGCAGAAAATCTGAACCGTGCAAATTAGGTCAACAGATCTGAACCGTTCGCGAATGTTTCCCGCTCATTTAAGTCACCGTATCGCTTCACCTTCTTCATCTTCCTCAACACATTTGCGACAGTGCGCCTGCCTTATCCTCTTCCATTCCGGCAAAATCCAATCTTGCAATCGCGCAATCCGTCAATCGCCGCCACCAAAGAAATTGCGCCGCCGTGGAAGAAATCGAAGTCGCCGGTGAAGGAATTGAAGCTGCCGTTGAAGATCCGAAGCCGCCGTTGAAGATCCACCGTCGTTGAAATCCGCCGTCGTTGAAGAATCGAAGCCATGGCCGGAAAGAAGAGGGCCGCCTCTCGGAAGCAGAAGGCGAGCTCGCCGCCGCTGGCCGACGAAGACAACGTTGGCCAGAATCCATCATGACCGAGGAGAAGTGCCAAGTGCTGACCGACGCGGGATTATTGCCCCACCGGGAGGTGATTGGATGGCGTCCAGCGGCCGGTGAGCAGTTTTCTACTCCGTCCCCTGATGAAGTCGTCATTTTCGATGCATTCGTGCGCCGCGGGTTAGGGTTGCCCACGCATGCTTTCTTCCGGAGTATTCTGCATTTCTATGGTGTGGAGTTGCACAACTTGAACCCGAACTCAATCTTGCACATCGCCGTCTTCATCACACTGTATGAGGTCTTCCTGGGAATTCGTCCACATTTCAACCTGTTCCGGCACTTGTTCATCTTGAAGATGAAGTCGAATGTCAATCCGGCCATTGTTGGAGGATGTGGATTCCAATTAAGGGACAAGAAGATATACTTTGATCTGCCCTTCCCGTCGACGCTCAAGGGGTGGCACTTTGGTTGGTTTTATGTGAAGAACCACTCGCCGAGTCTGCCGGCCTTCAACAGTGTAGCGCCAGTGCAGCGAGATACTTGGAGGAAACCTCTAACTGCTGATGAGAAATCTGAAGTGGCAGATCTGCTTACGATGATTGACGATTTGAAGGATAGTGAAGAACATGATCCACTCACTGGACCAAGCATTGCTGTTACATTCTGTGGCAGAAAATTCCAGCCTCTGAAGGATAGAGCGGAGCCAGGTTGGAGGTGGTGCGGCAAAACCGACCCCAGCAATGAGAATATCCCTGGGAACATGGCCACCATTATTGAAAACCGAGTGAGGGAGTTCTTCGCCGTTGGAGCTGAAGTAGAAGTGCCACCTATCACTGGCTATCACATCAAGAATCCTCCTCCACCTGTAAGTATTCCCATCTGAAGTCAATACCAATGTAACTCATTATGCCTATGTTGTAATGTATCCATGTATATGATGTCGCACAGGCTTTGGAGATTGAATTTCGTTCGGATGGACCCAGCAAACCCATGCATGTCAAGCCAGCCCCCAAGAAGAAAAGGGCAAAAGACATCATGGACATCGACTCAAGTGAAGAGGAGAGAAACTCCGCGGATGCTGAAATTGATGCAGCGATACCGAGTGACGACGAAGGGGAGAGCCCGAAGACTCCTCAGCACAATGCTGGAGAAGACCGAGTGGAGAAATCCCGACTGGTGTCACCTCCACTGAAGAAGACGAAGAGAGAGATTCGACGACCGACCACTCGGGGAGCCTCATCCTCAAACCCGAGTGGTGGAGTAATCGTTTATGAGTCACGCAGGGCCACTGTGACTGTGAGCCCTTCTGCATCGCCGTCGCCACGAAGCCGAAGAACGCCGCCGAAGACCCAAGAAGACCGAGCCCCCGAGGGGACCTCTGGTGAGCAAGATAGCCAAAGGATGGCCTCTGCTCCCAGGGAAATATCATATGAAGACCGGTTCGACATTACCCTCTCCACACTGTAAGTAAATCTCACAAGTGTGATGCCGAGTGATGACTGCGAAGAAAAATCCAGCTAACAACTGTGTAACTGCAGGGCCCCCAGTACTGAAGTGCCGACTGGTGAGCCAGAGCAAGACGCTCCTCCAAGTCCACGAAGAGGTGAGACTCTGATCCGAGACGCTGCTGAGCAGGTACTCGAGAGCGGAGATGTGCTGATCGAGGACTTGGGTTCTGACGGTAAGGGTACAACTGGCCAATCCGAAGAGATGCATGAAGAGGAAAATCCGCTGAGAAGTGCCGAGTTGCCCGTCCAGACGAGTGCTGGAGTAAATAACCAAGAAGTGCGCGGAGAAGAAGCCGAAGAAGAACACGTGAAGTTGGCGCCGACCGTGGAGAGAAGAATGCTGCTGAAGAGGAGATCCGTGGTGAAGGCGAAGGAAATACACAGGGTGACGTACCACCGGAGACTGCAACGGCCCCTCCTTCAGCTGCTGAAACCGCCAAGGCAAGTGTACCAGAAACAACTACAGCCATAGTGGAGGAAACTGCAACTCCTGCAGTGCCGAGTGAGGAGACAGGGCCCGAGTGTGGAGCAGACTGATGAAGACTCTGAGCTCCGCCGACTGCTGAAACAAGTCAATGACCATCTGCTGAATGGAGCGCAAACAGAGTTCAACAATGTGACAAGCTTCCACCATCATCATACTGCCATCCACACTGTGTTCAATGTAAGTAGAGTATAAACTGTTTCCTTTGTGTTGGAAATTACTGTCCTCTTGATCTGAAGACTGACACTATTACTGCATAGGTGACGGAGGAGAACTTAAAGGCGAAGAACCAAATGATCCGTGACATGAAGACGCAGCTGGAGAAGCAGGCAGCCATGGAGAAGCAATTGAAGACTCTGCTGGCCGAAGCCAAAGCAAAAGACGAGCTCATCCAGCAGCTGCAACAGGAGAAGAACTTAGCGACGACGACGACCGGTGAGTATATTGTAAAGCTCTACCAAGCCTCGACTATACCAGTCGGTTATTTGATAATCTGACGAACTTGCAGGTCCCTCAACTTCAGAAAACTTGGAGCGTGTCAAATCCAGGGCCGACGCGTTGAACGAGCAAGTCGGCAAGCTGAACCAAGCTTATAAAGCTAAAGAGGCCGAACTTGTTGAAATGCAGGGCCAGCTTACTCAGGCTCAAACTCAAGTAGAGGCCCAGAAGGAGAAAGAGAAGACCTACTTTGAGGAGCTAAGCAAAGCCATTGACGCCGAGAAGATAGCAGTGCAGACGTTGAGGAACAAACGAGCTGAATGGCAGGCCTCCATAGACGAAGTCGACACACTGAAGAAGAAATATACTGAAGCTAAACGTCGATGGACGCAAAGACCTTGCCATAGCCTTGGAGAAGCAACTGTCTGTGAAAGAAGAAGAACTCTCGCAGATGGCTGTTCAGCGAACACTGCTCGTGACGAATCACAAAGGTAAATTGTGTATGCCTCAACACCCTTGCAATTGGTGATAGTAAACATGCTTCTTGTCTTGCAGAGGAGCTGAACAAACTCAAGAACGAGTTGATGGAGCTTGAACTGAGCGGGCTGGAGGTCGCGCAGTACGTCTACCCGACTGCCGAGCGTAGAGGAGAGCGCACGTTGGCCGAGTTGCTGGAGAAGGTGCCGGTGGAGATGAAGCAGCACTGCGAGTTCGTCGCTCGCATGTGTGCCAGCGTAGTGCTGGCCAAAGTGAAGTCCCACTATCCACGCATCGATGAGGAGCGCTTGAAGACGGGCTTCGCCGGGGACCGAGCCAACGCTCGGCGAACCGTCGAGGAGACGAAGGCGACGGCAATCGCCATGATCTCTGAAGTAAGGGTGGACCCATGAACTCGCGTATGCCGAGTCTGCAAGTACAAGTTGGTACAAGGAATGGTATGATAATTGAGAAGTATAAAGTATAGTTGAAACTCATATGTAAATCTAAACACACATGCGGATTACCGACGGGATGTGATGGAATGGAGTGACAATCGAGAAAGTGGCATCAGCCTTGCTTCTGGTAAATTAAGAGACCGGTGCCGCCGACTGCTGAGAATCAGTGGCTGCCGACCCTCGATAGCTGGTTTGGTTCATGGCTCGCGCCCTGCCACCGCGGCACGCACGCCACGAACTACAAGCGTAACTCCGGCGTGGAACGCGACGACGCAGATAGCAAGAGGGAAGAACGTCGGAGCCTCCGCCTCCGCCGCCGCGGTGACGACGGTGGTGATGGCCGCCGAGATGAGACAGATCCCGATCATTGGAGCGTCCATTTCTGTATAGGACGGCAGAAAAAAAAACAGATTTTGATCGTAGGAACGTTATCTTATATCAGGAGATGCACGAGGTATCGAAAATCCGAACCTTTGACAAAGCAATGGTGAATCCGCTTCGGCTCCGGTGCGAGCTCCTCCTCCTCACCCTCCCTCGGTCACCCCTTAAGCTTCTGTCTGTCACTGCCAGTTTACAATAAGCTGGGAGGGAGGAGCTGTCTTGGCGGGTTACCTATCAGCTCCGATCCCGACCAGGGACCATGGATTTCCTTGCAGAGGTGTTGAGGAGCGCATCTCTCCTGCCCAGGTCCTATTTATGCCCATGGTCAAATACAGCGACGTGCGTTGATTTGCGATGAAATTAGCGGAACTTGTGATCCTTGCAGAGGTGTTGAGGAGCGCATCTCTCCTGCCCAGGTCCTATTTATGCCCATGGTCAAATACAGCGATGTGCGTTGATTTGCGATGAAATTAGCGGAACTTGTGAACCGACGGGTGCCGCCGTTGTGCCGTGGGCCACGCTTCAAATTGGAACGAATAGTAAACAGATGCGTGGTGTGGGTGTTAAACAGAACTGTGGCTAAGTATGTAAACTAGAATATCTAGGGTTAGTTGTGTCTTGTTGTAATCTAATCGTGTTTGTTGAGCGCCGTAGTCGGCGTTTGTTGTACTGCCACGGCTGGGGCTGTTCCAGCCTATATTAACAAAGGTGCGGCCCCTCACGGGGTTCTACGCTTCAAAATTACCCAATCTTTCATGGTAATCAGAGCCACTCCTCTTTTCCACATCCATGGCGAATCCATCCAGTTCATTGGCCGTGCCTTCGCTCCTTGCGTTGCCGGTCACCGAGAAACTCAACAAGAACAATTATGTTCTTTGGCAGGCGCAAGTTCTGCCCGCCATCAGGGGCGCGCAACTTGAATCTCTTCTCGATCGCGATGTCCCTGCTCCACCCAGGCAGATCGACGTCACCGTCGACGGCAAAGCCACCAAGAAGGACAATCCGGAGTATTCCATCTGGATTGCGAAGGATCAGCAGGTTCTGAGCTACCTGCTGACATCGATGACGCGGGAGGTGCTGACCCAAGTCGCCACGCACAAGACGGCGGCTGAAGTTTGGGCGGCGGTCACAGAGATCTTCTCCACGCAGACCAGGGCGCGCAACGTGAATGTGCGCATCGCGCTCGCCACCGCGCAGAAAGGACATCTGTCCATGGCCGATTATCTGGCCAAGATGAAAGGCCTTGCTGATGACATGGCCGCATCCGGGAAACCTCTTGATCCCGATGAGCTGGTGTCCTACATCATCACGGGCTTGGACTCGGACTACAACTCCATCGTGTCAGCTGTTCTGGCACGCGCCGAGCCTGTCTCAGTTGGGGAATTGTACTCCCAGCTGCTGAGCTACGAGCACAGGGTGGATCTGCAACGCGGCGGCTCTTCGTCATCTGCAAACGCCGCCATGCGTGGGCGCGGCCGCACCTCCTTGCGTGGTCGCGGTCGTGGTCCACCAGATAACCCGGTGGGCGGGGTCGAGGCAGCACCAACAATCCCACTCGCCCCCGCACCACCAATCTCCAAGGAAAGCCACGTCCACCGTGTCAAATCTGTGGTCTAGATAACCACAGTGCCAAGCGGTGCTGGTACCGCTATGATGAAGATGAGCCCGCGGAGAAGACTGCTGGCGCCGCGGTGAACTCCTCCTATGGTGTGGATCCCTACTGGTACGCTGACTCAGGCGCTACCGACCACATCACAGGAGAACTCGACAAGCTTGCTGTCCATGAGCGCTACAACGGCAACGAACAGATCAAGACTGCTAATGGGACAGGTATGGGCATTACTCATATTGGTCGTGCTATTATACACACCCCTAAATATCCTCTGTTACTTAAAGATGTCCTACATGTCCCGCAAGCCTCTAAAAACCTTGCGTCAGTTCATCGACTTGCCACTGACAATCATGCCTTTTTGGAATTTCACCCCTCTTTTTCCTTGATTAAGGATCAAGCAACGAGGAAAGTTCTGCTGCGAGGCAAGTGTGAAGGAGGTCTCTATCCCCTTCCTACCACCGATCTACGAAGCCAGGCCTTGCTTGCGTCAAAACCAACCATCTCCAGATGGCATAGCCGGCTGGGACACCCATCCTTTCCAATAGTTCAGAAAGTCATTAGTGGATTTAATCTCCCTTGTTCTAGAGATGAAAATAAGGACTCTGTCTGTGATGCATGTCAACAGGGCAAGAGTCATCAACTTCCTTATGCTAGTTCATCTAGTGGTTCTAGTTTTCCCTTGCAATTAGTTTTTTCTGATGTATGGGGTCCAGCTATTGATTCGGTTGGTAGAAAACAATATTATGTTAGTTTTATTGATGATTTCAGTAAATTTACATGGATCTATTTGTTGAAACATAAGTCTGAAGTTTTCCAAAAATTTCATGACTTTCAAAATCTTGTAGAGAGATTTTTCAATCGTAAAATTATCTCTGTTCAATCTGACTGGGGTGGTGAATATGAGAAACTCAATTCCTTTTTTACTCGCATTGGCATCTCACATCGGGTCTATTGTCCTCACGCACACTAGCAAAATGGATCTGCAGAGCGAAAACATCGGCATATCGTCGAGGTTGGGCTGCATTGCTTGCGCATGCATCTATGCCCCTGAAATACTGGGATGAAGCTTTTCTTGCAGCTACCTTTCTTATTAATCGCACACCCACCAAAGTTCTTGATTATGTCACTCCTTTGGAAAAATTGTTTGGTGAAAAGCCTGAGTACGCATCTCTTCGTATGTTTGGTTGTGCGTGTTGGCCTAACCTCCGACCTTTTAACTCAAGAAGCTCCAGTTCCGCTCCAAACGCTCTGCCTTCCTCGGTTACAGCTAAGGCTGTAAGCGAAACTCGAGCTCGACAAGCTACTCGAGCTCGGCTCGGGAAAAGCTCGATTCGAGCTCGGCTCGTCCGAATTTCAAGCCAAGCTCGAGCCTATCCCTAGGCTCGCGAGCCTCGTCGAATCGAGCTCGAGCAGCTCGATAAGGCTCGTCAACTTTCAATCGCCTCCATCCCCATCCTCCTGCGCACACCTGTGGCTCTAGCTTCCTCCCCTCCAAAACCTAGCAGCCCTCCTGCCCTATCAATCTTCCCTATCAAATCGAAAGGAAATAGCAAAAAGACACCATAATCGAGTGATTCGCTGCTGCCCGGCAATCCGCTGGCCTCATTCCCATCTGAAGGCAATGTTCTTGTGCCCCGATTCCCATTTGAAGATCCAGTCTTTTATTTTTTATTTTTTATAATTCTGAACCTTGTTTGTTTAGTACTAACACAAGTAGTCAAGGAGAAATGATTTACCAAAGGAATATTGTTGTTTATCAGCCATCAACGCGATGCTCAGTTGAACTCGCATCTCACTGATGGTGCTGTTACTGCGCCTCAAGATGTGCGAGAAGAAAGAAGCTTCACACACGAGCCTGGATGAGCCGAGCTCGAGCCCAGTCGAGCTTCGATCGAGCCGAATACGAGCCTGCCTGCAAGCTCGCCCAGATCTCAGGCTCGGCTCGAGCTCGGCTCGAGCGTCCAGCGAGCTCGAGCTTGAGGTGCAAGGCTCGCTCGAGCTCGGCTCGTTTACAGGCTTAGTTACAGCAATCTCCATAAAGGTTTTAAGTGCCTCGACATTGCTGAAGGACGAGTCTATATTTCGCGAGATGTTGTATTTGACGAAAATGTCTTTCCCTTTGCTGAACTTCACTCTAATGCTGGGAGTCGCCTTCGATCTGAAGAAGTTCTTCTTCTCCCTCAAAATTCTAGTCCTAATCTAGGGGGTGTGCATGAGCATGATAATATGACTAATTGCTCGTCTGACCATGAGGCTTCTGTAGAAAATTCTGGTGCAACAGGTGCTGAATCAAGTGAGAACCAGCGTTATTTCATGTGGCCGGTACCTGGCGTTCGACACGAGGACGATTCCGGCCTGCCGCGCCCGGAGCCGCAGGTGTATCTCCTCCAGAATCAGCGCCACCCAATGATTGCAGTCCTGCGCCGGCGCCGAATTTCGCTCCGCTCACGTCGCTCCCGTCTGCGGCTCCCACGTCATCCCTGCCTGCAGACCGGAGCGGCCCACCTACCTCGACCGCGCCTGAACCCGCGACAGAATCTGCTCCGGGATCTGGGGATGTCGCCGGATCCGCTGTGCCCCTGGTGCCTGTGGGTTCGGCTGTCTCTGATCCTCCCCCAGCTCCTGCTACTGATCAACCTCGCGCCAAAACTCGTGCGCAATCCGGCATCCACAAGCCCAAGGTCTACAACGATGGGACAGTCAGGTACGGTCACGGTTTGCTTACTGAGTCTGGTGAACCTAGGTGTTTAAGTGAAGCTCTTACGGATAAAAATTGGAAAGGGGCTATGGACAATGAATTTTCTGCTTTACTTAAAAACAATACTTGGCACTTGGTTCCTCCAGTTCCAGGGCGCAACAGTATTGACTGTAAATGGGTGTACAAAATCAAACGGAAACCTGATGGCTCTATAGATCGTTACAAAGCTCGGTTAGTCGCCAAAGGTTTTAAACAGCGCTACGGCATAGACTATGATGACACTTTTAGTCCTGTTGTTAAACCAGCTACTATAAGACTTGTTCTTTCTCTTGCTGTGTCTCGAGGTTGGAGTCTTCGCCAGTTGGATGTGCAGAACGCGTTTCTTCATGGTGTTCTCGAGGAGGATGTCTATATGCGCCAACCACCTGGGTACTCTGTTGTTGGTAAATCTGATTATGTATGCAAGCTTGATAAAGCCTTATATGGCCTCAAGCAAGCTCCTCGCGCCTGGTACTCTCGATTGAGCGATAAACTTCAGCAGCTCGGTTTTACACCCTCCAAAGCCGATATTTCCCTATTCTTCTACTCCAAGGGCAGTGTCACTATTTTTCTGTTAATTTATGTTGATGACATCATTGTTGCAAGTTCATCTCAGGAAGCCACCACTGCTTTGCTTCATGATCTGAAGGGGGAATTTGCACTCAAAGACCTTGGCCAACTTAATTATTTCCTTGGTATTGAGGTCAGAAGACATAGGGACGGTATTTTGCTTACTCAGGAAAAGTATGCTGCTGATCTTTTAAAAAAGGTGAACATGTCAAACTGTAAGGTTGTAAGTACACCTCTCTCTGCCTCAGAAAAATTGTCTGCCTTTGTTGGTACACCTTTGGGCCCTGAAGATGCTACAAAATATAGAAGTATAGTTGGGGCTCTCCAGTACTTAACTTTGACCAGACCTGATATTGCTTTCTCAGTCAATAAAGTATGTCAGTATCTGCATGCTCCTACTCTTGATCATTGGACAACAGTGAAACGAATCTTGAGATATGTGAATGGTTGTATAGATACTGGACTCTATTTTCAGAGATCATCGTCAACACTTGTCACGGCCTTCTCTGATGCTGATTGGGCAGGGTGTGCAGATGACAGGCGGTCTACAGGAGGGTTTGCGGTATTCTTGGGACCAAATCTTGTGTCATGGTGTGCTAAGAAGCAGCCCACAGTTTCAAGGTCAAGCACCGAGGCAGAATATAAGGCAGTTGCAAATGCAACAGCAGAGGTAATGTGGATTCAAACGTTACTGAAGGAACTAGGAGTAAGAACGCCAAGAGCAGCACGACTTTGGTGTGATAATATTGGTGCTACATACTTTGGTGTGATAATCCGGTTTTTCATGGGAGAACAAAGCGTGTCGAAGTCGATTATCATTTTGTACGAGAGCGTGTAGCGCAACAGTTGCTGAAGATCAATTTTGTTCCAACTGGTGATCAAGTTGCAGATGGTTTTACGAAACCTTTAACGGCACAGAAGCTTGAGGAATTTAGGCGCAATCTAAACCTAGAACGGTTTAGATTGAGGGGGAATGTTAAACAGAATTGTGGCTAAGTATGTAAACTAGAATATCTAGGGTTAGTTGTGTCTTGTTGTAACCCAATCGTGTTTGTTGAGCGCCGTAGTCGGCGTTTGTTGTACTGCCACGGCTGGGGCTGTTCCAGCCTATATTAACAAAGGTGCGGCCCCTCACGGGGTTCTACGCTTCCCAAATTACCCAATCTTTCAGTGGGAGCACGGATGGGAACAGAGACCAGGAGCAGGGAAGATACGTCCGGTCTGTCTCCGCCTGCATCCATTTTTTGAAGACAAGTTCAATAGTTCAAACAAGGCTGGATGCTTACGTAGGTCTGTAGGTGTCGGCAATTTCGTTGGTGGAAAAGGATGTACGGAGGGCTTACCTAGCGACGGCGTGGCTGGCTGGTGGCAGCGGCGCGGCGCCTAGCGACGGCGTGGCTGGCTGGTGGTGGCGTCCTGGCACCCAGTGACGCGACGAGTGGGAGTGGCGGCACTCTCCTCTGCAGCGCTGCTCATTCCCCTGCGCGACAAGGTTCTGCTCCCCTTCCCCTGCCCTTTTCAATTGCTTTCAAGTTATTCAATCCAATTTCAGTTGAAACAATTGCATAATAGACATTAGAATTTGCCGATTTAGGTAGCCTAGAACACATGAATTTAAGAAAAGGAAAATCAGCACTAGAGATCGGTGGTTCAATCCCTAAACAATCTTGTTGATCTCTCAATTAAGCTTGTTGAAACAAATAGACATAATGTGTATGATTTGGTATATTTTCTTCTCAAGTTGATATTGACTACCGGTTGCCACAACAAGTGTTGAAAGAGCTTTTTCAGCCATGAATTTTGTCAATAAGTTGAGAAATAGGATGAGTGATGGTCTTTTGGATGATTGCTTGCTCACTTTCATTGAGAGGGGTGTTTTTTGAGTGTGAAGGAAGATGAGATTATTGAGACCTTTATGTCCATTATAAGGCGAAGGCCCGATAAAGAGAAGAAGAAGTAGTCTCTTATTAGGTTTTCATCATTTTAATCTTGTAGGCTTGTAATGAACCGTTATTGTTGATTTACTATTTTTGTAAGACATTTTATCTAATTTATCGAACTTTTATTGTATGTTGGCCTTTCAAATTTGTTGTGCTGCGAAAAAAAAATTTTGTCGGCCCACCCTGAGTTTGAATCCTAGCTACGCCACTGGAGGAGTACCACGTTGGCGCGAACCATGCATGTTCGGGCCGGGGGAAGCTTTCGAGGCGCATCGATCCCGGCCGTGGCGTGTAGAGTGAGAGTAGAGATGGCGACGCCCACCAAAGTAGAGGGAGGCGAAGTTGCGATATTCAAACACACAAAACATAGAAGAAGATGCGACCAAGTTGGGTTTACACACCACAAGAATTGCTTAGAAACTTCAAAAGCTAGGTTTGAGGCGGGGTGACTCACTCTCTCTTTTGCGTTTCAACTAGACTGGAGATGAAATTAATACTGACAAGTGCAAAGACGTGCAGATGATAGTACTGTACTACATATCTTGAGCAATATATAATTCATACAAAGTTCATTATATACTGCTTTGAGCATCTGTCCGGAAAAATAACGTGATTGTGATTGGAGTTTTCGAATAAATTTTTTTTTGTTTGCGAGAAAAATTAAGAACAAAATAGAGTGGCTCAGATGTTAAAACTGTAATTGTGCATGGTAAAGTACCAATGAAATATCCAGGGGGTATATCGATCAACCAGCGCAACATGTCCATTTGCTAGAGACTAATTTGTCTATGTTCATCAGAATTCAGAAGATCGAAATTAAAGAAGATGGAGACATGGCATTGTAACTTCTGTCATCTGGGGGTAAATCCTGAAGGACCGAGAAGGCGACCAGAGGGGGGGTGAATGGGAGCCGATAAAAATTCTTTCAAAGAACTCGGCCTATGTCCCGATTACAACCCAACGCGCCTCTCTTGCAACCACCAAGATCACACACATCAATTAGAGATGATGTGCTAATCCTAGGAGTGGTTATGGGATGATACAAACAAACGCGGAAGCAATTTGCACAAAGCAGAATCAAGCGAGGAAAACCGGAAAACCTCTCTCGGAAGTTCCGATGAGAAGTGTAAATGGATTCACGGAAGTTCCGTCAAGTCTCGGATGTTCCGACAAAAACTTTCTGATCATTCACGGAAGTTCCGACATGTTACGGATGTTCCGGAATGTACAGCCACGGAAGTTCCGACAAATCACGGAAGTTCCGACAAAAACTCTCTGTTCAGTGGCGGAAGTTCCGACAGGTATTGGCGGATGTTCCGACAAGTGTTGACGAATGTTCCGACAGGTATTGGCGGATGTTCCGACAGGTGGCGGAAGTTCCGACAGCACGCGCGCAACTCACTCGAAATTCTTGAAATCCAATCAAACGACCTCCAAACTTCACGAAATTTGAACCATAACTTCACCACAACATGGGGAACCTCATCCAAGTGGATCCATACCAAAAGCCCAACCAAAACTCCACGGATTTTGGATCGAATGGAAGAACAAGGGTTTGGGAGTTCTTGGACAAAATCCACAAATTCGAAGTGCTCGTGGGGAGATCTTGTGCAAGATCACTCAAGGCATGTTTCCACACGTCCTAGCACCGAATTCATCCGAGAAATCCATCCCAAAACGCAGCCAAAAAGGAGATCAAGAAATCCCACGAAAATAGCTCCGAAAATGGGGGAAAAAGAGAAATTCGGGAATTAGATGGGGAGGAAGAACATGAGCACGAAAATGATTCAAACAAACTTCATTCCATTGATTCAACCACGAAATCCATAGGTACAAGGCTAGGGCGCCGCCCACTTCCTCCCTCTCTTGTTGAAAGTTGAAGATACAAGCTCTCACCTTGTTTCCCCTCCTCTCATCTCTCTCTAGCTCATCCCTAGCTAGTCCTATCTCCTAGAAGCAAATGGATGGGGTGAAGAGTGGCAAGAGTTGGCAGCCATCTCTTGCCCCCTCCCCTTCTTATCTCCTCTTTTTCTTTCCCAAAATGCCCTCAAGGCATAACACACTCCCACCTACCACTAGGGGCAAAACCGTCCAACTATTTCTCCTTCGCCCGAACGCCATCGGGCCCTTCACGACTTCGCTTCGCCTCGACGCAACCTTCGCGATGGCGCCACGTGCACCACCATCCGCCGCCGCCGGTTTTGAGGCCCAAACCGGGAAACCGTCCGCCCGCCGGTTTTGAGGCATAAACCGGGAAACCACCTCGATGTCGACGCGTGTCACCTCGTCCCACGAACCTCGCCGTCAAGTCTTCTCGTCCCTGCCCGTCGGGACCCTTCACTTGACTCGGCCTCCCGTTCGCCTCTTGACTTGGTCAACCCGCCGTCTTCATCACCTCCACGGTTTTGAGGCCAAACCGCGAAACCCTCCGTGCTTCTTGTCCGCCACGTGTACGGTGTGGATCACCCTTGACCTCACCCGGCCTCTCGATCGCCCGGACCCAAGCCTCCCGCTTGTTCCTCCCGATCCTCTCGCCGTTGACCATCAAGTTGACTCCATTGACCTACACATCATTAGACAAACAAGCACATTTCTCCATCTCCTCCATTCTTCCCAACTCCTTCACCAACTCCGGTTAGCCATAAACATAATCAACATACATGCTCATGCAACCCTCAAAATCCCGCAATTCAAACCCGAACCTCAAGTTCAACTCAAACTCATTCGTTGTCAATTACTCATCACATCATGAACCATGGCACATCTCAACATGGTTCCTCAAATCCATCCTAAGATAATCAAGTATGAGGTCCATCCCAATATACGCAACGGGAACGTACCATACACCAGAGCCCATCCGCCAGAAAATGCAATCTGCTAGAGCTATTTTCTTCGGAGAAGGCAAAGTGACAAAAAGAGACATCATGTGGTGAAGTGCGAAGAAACGACTCCGCCTAAGGGCATGTACAATGGTCCAGACAGCTGTTATCTGCAATATAATTCCACATGATTTATAAAAATAGCAAATTTGTATTCTAAAATGGTTGTCTAATGTGCTGTCTATTTGAGATCCTTCACCTTTTTTAATTCTTGCATGCACCTAAAAAAAGTGGAGATCAAATATGGTGTGGCTCTACGGACTGTTTTGTGTTCTTGCTTCCGTGAACCTGAAAACAACAAACATGGATACTATTAGAGAAGAAAAACAATAGATAAATTAATTTTGCGATTGAATAGCCTATTAATTAAGCAACACCAAACACACTGGAGCACACCGCAGAAAATTGGTTCGCAGCAGCTTGTGTAGACGAATTGCATGTAATTGTACCAGAGGAAAGATTGCACAGTCGTGTCATGGAGAATCGGAGCAGCGGATCAGGACAGACGGACAATAGGTGGGACGTTGCAGAGGGCATCCCTACAATGGGCATTGACTCGTCGATAGGAGCCTACTTTCTCGCAAACAGGCCGTCTGTTGCATGCTCGGCTTCTTCCTCTTCCCGCTTCCTCTCTCTTCCGACTCAGATAAATTCTTACGTGGAACTTCTCCCATACGGCTGAGTCATGCCATTGTACTTGCCCTAAGGAACATGGAGGTCTAGGTTTGACTGATACCAGTTTCATGAATGTGCTTGCTTTCTAGCTAAGTTGATTGCTCTAAGACAATGGAAAGAGTGGACCAAAAATAATTACTTGGTGATAAGGATTTTTACAGTAGCATAAACCAGATGGACTCTTGGCTCAAGTCACGTTCTGTTCCCGCCGCTCTGAATAAAGTCTAGTCAACAAGTCACTCTCACTTGTGTTTAGGGGCGATCCGGACGCGCGAGACAGAACTTTAAGGGCGGCGTGCATTACCGGCCGCGTCAAAAGAAAATGAGACGTGGTTGAGCCGTTGGAGTTTCAAACAGTGCAAACATAATGACATGAATGACGGAGCCAAAAGTCGTTGCTTCTAATCCGTATTTTTTATTTACCAGTCCGTTTTTTTATTTCGATTTTGCAAACCTTGGCAGGATGCGTAGGTCGGTAGGTGTCGTGTGAGAAAAGTTCCGGTGCTACCGGCCCTTACGGTGCTATCGTGCTACCGAGCACTGTAGCACCATAAAACCACATCGAAAAATTGCAACAAAAATATGAATAGATAGTGCATGCAACGATCTACAATTCATATTTTTGGTTGAGGTGCAACGAAAGTTCGTACAAGAAGATAAAAAAAAGAGAAAATAGGCTGTGAACAGTGCTGGTTGCAACTGTTCATCATGAACCCGCAACCCGTTACTATTCAAAGTCTGATTTATCTTTTTTGTATCTTCTTGTACGAGGTTCCGTTGCACCTCAACAAAAATATGAATGGTAGATCGTTGCATGCATTATGCATTCATATTTTTATTGCAATTTTTCGCCCATCCATTGAGGTGCTACCACGGTTGGGAGCACGGTAGCACACTACCCACGGTAGCACCAGAACCTTTCTCGGTGTCGGGAATTTCGTTGGTGGAAAGGATGTACGGAGTGCTACGTAGGAGTAGTACTGTAGCTACGTTGGCGCCAACCATCTGACCTGTCTTCACTCGGTGCTCACTGAGTCACTGTTAGCAGAAGTGGGGAAGCTTCCGCGAACTATCCGCTGCCCACTTTCGGGGACACCGTGATTGTGATGGGAGTTTCGAATGAAAAACAATTTTATTTGCGAGAAAAATGATGCACAAAATAGAGTGGCTCAGGTGTTAAAAAAACCGTAATTGTGGTAAAGTACCAGTGGAATATCTGGGTATATCAGCCAGCACAACATGTCCGTCTGCTACAGACTTTATCTATGTTTATCAGAAGATCCAAAACAAGATGGAGACATGGCATTGTAACTTTTGTCATCTGTGTTTGGTGTAAAAAAAGAAAAAAAACTTTTGTCATCTGGGTGTAAATCCATCCTGATATAATCAAGTATGAGGTCCATCCCAATATACGCAACGGGAATGTTACCTTACACAAGAGCCCATCTGCCAGAAAATGCAATCTGCTAGAGCTATTTTCTTCGGAGAAGGCAAACGGCGTGTTTGGTTCACAGCCTTCACTGGCCACGCCGCTGGTTCGGCGCCGCTGAAGTTGCGGCGGCAAAAATCGGCGCCACAGCGTTGGCGCTAAACGACGACGAAATCAGCAGTAAAACGTGTGGCGCGCCAAAGTCTTCACGTCAACCAAGCAGCAGCCTCACATCTGTGGCGCCGCCGAAGCTTTCGCGTGGCGAAGTGTGGCTGAAATCCAAACACGCCCAAAGTGACAAAAAGAGATACCATGTGGTGAAGTGGGAAGAAATGACTCCGCCTAAGGAATATGTAGGTCTAGGTTTCACTGATACCTGTTTCATGAATGTGTGCTTGCTTTCTAAGTGGATTGCTCTAAGAGAATGGAAAGAGTGGACAAAAATTAATTAGATGATAATGACTTTTAGAGTAGTATAAAGGCCTCTATGATAGGGCCGTAGCTATGCTGGCTTCGGATGTGACTGTGGCTTTTTTGAAAAAATAAGTTGCGATGACTGTCTGTGGCTATGCTTAAAACATTTGACAAAAATGCTTCTTCAGTAGCATCTCCTTATTTTTTAAGGATAAACATGTAAAGAGAAGAGCGTGGTGAGGAAAAGAAGCTGGTGAAGCTACCGTTTCGTGACTTCCTGCTTCACCTCTTTTTAAAAGGAGAAACAAAACACTCTCTTTAGTTGGAAATCACATGAAGCTGCTAATGAAGCTATTGAAAAAGCCCTAAAAAAAACTCTGAGCAAAGTCTGGTCAACAAATTCTCGGCTCACGTTCTGTTCCCGCCGCTCTGAACAAAATCTCGTCAACAAACCAGAGTAGAAAACATTCGCTCGCGACCCTTCCCCTGCTACAGTAGAGAGAAGGCGAAAGCGGGCGACTCCTTCCGGCGGCGGCGTCGCCTTGCTCTCCCCTCCCTCCGGCGGCCCGTAGGGCTTCGGAGGGCCGGGAGAGCGGCGGAGCTGCCGTCCGGTGTCCTTTCTAGATACTAGCTTGTAAGTATTCTAGCTTTTCCCCTTCTAGGGTTAGGGTTCCGCCGCCATCCTCGGTGATGGCGGTCGGATTTCGTGTCTCCCGCGGCGGATCTGGCGGCGGCGTCGTCGACGTCTGTTTCTTCTCCGGTGAGTCCGCGTGGAGTTGTTTTTCCTCCAGTTCTTTTGCGAAAGGGTGGAGGATCTTGTGGTCACCCTCGCCGGCGTCGTTGGCGATGGTTGATCTGGTTTCCGGGCTGTCGGCGTCGTGTTTCGGTGCCGGCTTCTTCGGTCTTTTGTTCCCCTCGCTGGCGCCGTCGGCGATGGTGGAGTGTTCTTCCGGTGGTCGGCGTCGTTCGGCGGCGTCGATTTCTTCGGTCTTTTGGTCCTCGATGCAGCTCCTTCTTCCGTCGATCTGGTGGAGGCCGATGTTCGTTCAGCTTTTGCAGATGCATGCTGGAGAGTCGGCTGCTGATTCTTGCGGCAGATCCAATGATTGGAGTCACGGCGATGAGGGAAGATGGGTGCTTCTCCGGCGTGTGTGCCGGCGTGTTGGGAACCTCTGGGAGAGGGAAAAGGACCTCTTTGTAATTTTCTTTCTTTCAGGGGTTTGTCTGTAATTTGGGGATGTACTGTTCTCTGTTTTAATATATAATCCCCTCCTTTCGCAAAAAAAAAAATCTCGTCAACAAGTCACTCTCGCTTGCGCACCTGCGGTTTAGTGGAAGCATCTTTCTTCTCAAAAGCAAAAAGTCACTCTTCTCAAAAGCAAAAAGTCACTCTCGCTGGGCGATCCGGCTGCGCGAGATAGAATTTTTAGACCTGTACGGCGTGCATTACCGCGTCAAAAGATAATGAGATGCGGTTGGGCCGTTGGAGTTTCAAACAGTGCTTCTAATCCAACGTTCTAGCTAGATCTGGAACCTTCTGGACAACGGGCGCAGGCAGCCAGACAGGTTCAATCCTGGTACTACCAGTAGTTAAAAATTTTATATAACAGAAGCTCGTATTAAACCATCCCCCTTGCTATCTCGTCAAGGTGGTTTGTCTGGAATTAAAATCAGATATCTTTAACTTTACTGACCAATTAAAACAGACACGGATCACACTTCACACAATTGTTTATATATGACATTGGCTAGATCAAAATAATAATAGACTAGCTAACATCATATATGTAAGATTTGCTCATGTCGTCATACTGTATATTTGGTGCAGCGCTTTTGATTTCACACACTTATGCAGACTTGTGATTAGCAGGAATTGGGATAAAAGATTTACTAGAACCAGCATACTGCCCCGTTTTCAAAATTGCATCAGATTTGAATGTGTGAACAGTCAACATCAGCGAAGAATTTACATAAACGTTAATAAGAAACATGTAAGTCTCCTTTTCCCCTTTGTATAAATTTGCTAAGAACCATCAGTGCCTGCTTCCTGGGTTTCATGGCCGCCCTGGTCAGCTTTGATCCGGGCCATTTGAGAGGTTAGTAGCTGGTGCACTCTTTCTTTTAGCTGGAGAGAGGAAAACCATGTCAGTATAGTTAGAGTCCTGGCAGTCATGAAGAAGGAAAGCAAGTAGACCGAATTTAGAATTTAGATGAACCAGAATGAGATTGTCATCAGAGTCACTAACCTCATCGATGCCAATTTTGCCTGTCACCGATACTTGGATGGCACCTTCCGGCCCGAATTTCTTGTATTGTGCTAGTTCATTGTCATTATCATCACAATAAAAGTTTGTTGGTGCAGTCTTGCCCAGAAGGTCACATTTGGATATAACATCGAGCCACAGACGGTCGCTGAATCTTTCCTTGATATGCTTGTAGGTGGTGTACTGCGGGAAGAGCATGAGGTTTAGTACAAACCCTTTCAAGCGCAATAACAAAAAACATGTGATTTGGTCAAGGACACCAACAGCTTTGGCAAAGTAAAAGAAAGATGTACCTGATCAGCCACCGAGGTCCCACAGTCTTCAGATAGGTCGTGTACATACAGAACCGCGATTGGCAGGTACGAAAGAACAGCGAGTGTCAATCTCTCTATGTTGTTTCTGTCATCTGTCAACCCACACAATAGGAACAATTATAGCTTGCACATACTACAGGTGTACAGGCAACAAACTAAATGCCTAGAAAGAAAAGGCATATATTCTCAGGGTGCTAATCACTCTTAGTTTTACTATAAACCATATTTATTTTGTTTTTTTGAACTGTACCCACACACAAGAGAATATTAATTCTCTTAACACATAAAAATGACCACCACAGCTTTAAGCATGAGAGGTACACAAGAATCTGAAGTATCTGCTATAAAACCAGTCAACTCACCATCATGTCTTGTAAGTAGTCCCGGTGTGTCAGTAACCTGCAAAAAGGATGTCTTTGTTTCATCTACATTAAAATGAGAAAGGCGAAAAACAGGTGTGTAATCTAATTGCCCTATTGAGTAAGGTACGCAGAAAGGCAAATGCTTGAACCTGAAAACGTTCGTGATTGGATACAATGTGACCCATTAGAACCCCTCTTGTTGTGAATGGATAGCTGCATACCTACAGAAATACAAGACGTGAAAAGGAATTAACAATGAGCTAAACATAGAGAAACACCAAAACCATCAGCTCTTGAATGACGACATAAAACAAACCTAATAATCAGAACCAATAAGTCTAGCGGTACTCCTATAATACCTTCAACCAATAATAGATAGAAGAGTTATGCTACTAAGTACAGCCTCTCATAGATGTTTATTGCAGAAGCACACAAACAAAGGAACACATTCTTTAATGCAGGAACATATTGGAGACGGCATGAACATTGAAAACTACCATCTTGCAACATACAAACCGCTAGGCAGCGCATTACCTCAGGTTTTCCAGATGATAATACGCGGACTAATGATGACTTCCCCACATTGGGTGATCCAACAAGACATAGCGTTGGTATATGTAGATCAACAACTGGCATAGAGCGCAGAGCCTGTAGTAAAACAAAGAAGGCACCGTCTAGGCGTAAATTAAATGGAAATTTATAGAAGCATAAACAAAAGCGGATAAAACAAACCATAAAACACCATAATCATTCTCAACTGTAGTTAGTACCTTTGCAACGTTTACTAAATCATCAATGGCATGCTTTCCTTGCTGGAAAGCTTCTTCAAGCTTCTTTCGGCCCTGCAAAAGTAAAATGAGCCATAAATTACAGTATTAACAATCCAATCAGGGAAACATACCGCTAAAGGATCGTTAATAGAAGCCATTACACATGCTGACCAATAAACTAACCTCAGCAAGTCGCTCCTCTGCTTCCCGTTTAGTTGTTGACTGTTAACGTCAAATATACATAATCAAGCACTTACGGGAAACAAAATAAATTGTACAGTTGTACATAAAATCCCAGCTCTGAGAAATGCTTCAGCAAGAATTTGCAAATATAAAATGATTTTATTTTGTTAAATACAGAGAGCATTTTAGACAAAACAGCATCACACATTTTTCCTATTGAAATTCATACTAGGTTGTAACACTGAACACAGACAGAAATTTTCAAGATCTATGTTTTATCATAGTTATAAGTGGCAACAAATCACTAAGACTCATTTGATGAAAATTGTAACCGTGCTTTGTAACTTTGCAAAGTAAGATCAAATAATTTACTGGATTTTAAGTGGGGCTCATATTGACATGGTTAGAGAATTAAGATATGTATGTAGAAAAAAAGAAATGGTTACTTCAATCCGGGAATGAAGTTTGATATTCTTCCAATTTATACAGCATGACAAGTGACTTAGGTTTTTAGCTTCCCCTTTTTTACCTCAACCGTTTGTGTGTGTGTTTTTTCCTTTGTTTCATCCCCTTCTTTTATCCTTATTCTCTTTTCTTCCTCTTTTTCCCCCTTTTTTTCTTTTTCTTTCTTCTGTTTTCGTTTGCCGCTTGCTTGGGATAAAAGGCTTTGTTGTTGTTAACAAGTGACTTAGGTCCCAGTGCAGTACACCAATTTTGCAGTAAATATTCATATGAAATGGCATGTTTACCTTCGCACAGACTGAAGCATGTTGCTTTCCAACAGAAGTAATCCTTTTCCTAAGAGCGTCTACTCGTCCAATAACCTGGCAAGGCACTACCAACAACATCATAATAACTCAACGAGTATAATGGAAAAGTAGTATAATATACACATTTCACAAAAGTATTATCCATGTCAAGTTTGTCGACTGTTTCTCCACTGTCATGAACAAGCTCATACTCATACTCTAAACAATACCTGCTCATAATAACCCTCCCCAAAAGTCAACTCGATGAGGGACCTCTCATAAGGATGCAAATGCTTCCTCTTAGGGAAGTTTTCTGTGTATGTTCTCAGTGGTACAGAAATTTCCTGAGAAATGAAACATCTTTCAGTGCTCAAGTGAATGAACGTGTTCAGCAAAGCAGCAACATCAAGGGCTTACTTTCATCAAGGCATCAAGTTGTTTTGCGCCTTTGTTCCTTTCACGCTTAGCAATATTTGCGATACCTACAGTACAACCAGATCATAAAGCAGACGTCTGGCCATGTTGAAATGAAACTTAAGCGAACAACTTTCAGAGCTAAATGTGATAATAAACAGTAAGTGAAGCATACCCTTAGTGGGTGGCACATTTCTTGATTTCCTTTGTGCTGACATAAGTATATCGGTTGCAGGCATTACCATTGGTATTTTTGAAATGCACCAACTGCCTCATGTTTTTGCAGTTCTCCCTGAAACACAGATAATGCAACAGCAACTAGGGTTATGCGATGCAATCATCAGATATATACAACTGATTATGCGATGCACCAACTGCCTCATGTTTTTACAGTTCTCCCTGAAACACAGATAATGCAACAGCAACTAGGGTTATGCGATGCAATCATAAGATATATACAAATATACTAAGAGACCTTGATTAGCCAAACATAAAACAACCTTCGTTGTGAACTCATATAAGGTTCAATTATAATAGTTACAAGTGCATTAGCTATGAGTCATTTTTGAGGCAAAAGATTGTTTACACCAGGAGCAGAGAATATAACTTCAAATTTTCACATACTGACAACCATTGGGTTTACACTATTTTCAGTTTCATTTATTTTAACAAAAAGAGAACTTAGTTTTTTTTTTTTTTTCCATTTCCTCACTTCTTCAAAAAATTGAATGTTTGCCAATGCATAGCGTAGATAGTTAGAATCCAAAGTGTTTTCGAGAAAAAAGTTAGAATCCAAAGTAGAATCTTGGCAACAATAGATACTAAAAGTTAGAATTCAAGTTAGTCAAATAGATTAACTCCTTGCATGTGGATTTTCCTTTCTTTTCTTATAAAATGTTGAGAAAAGAAATTACCTTTGCACTATCTAATTCTCCCTGTAACATGTCATCTAACGAAACACTACTTGTTGCAGATAGCACCCGCCGGCACAAGTGGACTGCTGAAACCCCCGGTTCCAGAGGTGGTAAAAAACCTGAGTTTCAAGAAACACGGTCAGAAGTGTTCAGAACAGCATATGGAAAATGATAATACACCGCTTGAAACATGTGCGTTGCAGGATGGTTCCGTTTTCTGTGAGATTATTCCTACTGGCGATGGTAGAACACCTAGCAGGTGATCCTAAGCTGTCAAATTATAGCACAATGGAAAACATTTTTCTGGGTTTCAGTTACCCAAATGAACACCGCCCATGCTACAACTGAAGCTAAACGAAACGGCGCAACGGGACAATGGCAGCTGCAACAACGGCGCTCCCGCTAGGTGCTTTGCCAAAAACAGTCCCAACAGGGCGGTGCACATTTCGTCAAACACCCTGCGAGCGAGCCGTGGCGGCGAGGAGGGCGGTGACAACGAACCTGGCGGGAGGCGACGGCGGTGGGAGCCGTTCGCGGGCGCGGAGCGGGAGAGGAGCGCGGCGGCGGCGGTGGGCGGAGGTGCTCGCCATGGCGGGCGCGGCCGGAGGTGGTGGAGGTGGAAGGCGCGGCCTCCCGCTACCGCTCGCATCCCCGTTGCCAGTAGCAAACCGAGAGAGCGCTCGCCGCTATGGGAACGGATATTGATACTTAGGGTAGGGTCCAGGAGGGGGGCACTCATGTGCAAAATATCCTTCACATTTTCATCACATTTCAACTCTTTCTTGCAAACGTCGGCTTACATTGCCTTGCATTTAATATGCTGTGACAATTTTCTACTCCCTCTATTTTTATGTATATGACGCAGTTGACTTTTTTCGTTACTTTGATCATTCGTCTTATCTACAAATATTTGTGCAAACAACTAAATATATAGGTTAACCTTAAAGTGCTTTTGAAGAAAGATCAAATGATATCGATTTCATGTTAAGTAACTAGTTACATAATTATATATTGTTGGTCAAAGTTCAACGAAAAAGTCAACTGCGTCATATAAATAAAAACGGATTCCGCATTTTTTTTTTTTACTTTGTGTTACTTGTTAGTTCAAGGATACACAAGAAAATAGCGTGATACTTTCAATCCCAGAGATACACTTGTTAGGTTTGAACTTTGAAGCATTTCTATTTCAAACTATGTGTCGGACAATTTTGTGATTTGATCGTTTCACATTTACCATTTACAACACCGAACATTGTTTGCCAAGCAAGATCTCAATTTGTTTTTCTTCCTGACCGAAATTACCATGTGAAAAATAAAAAGACGTGTGCTCCTGTTTCCGTGCAAAACGCAGACCATGGATAAGCAGTTCTAGACACTGTAAAATAAGGAAGCGAAGTCGATCAATGGATTCAAATATTCAATCTTACAGAATACAAGCACATCAAAATGCAATACTGACATTTCACGGCTGGTTTGGAACCCAATAACTTCTCAAGAAATCAGGTAAAAAATTTCTTTCGATTCAAGCAAGGCTTTCAGCAAAGAGCTCGTCCATTTGTAAAATTGCTCTTCATAGAGGGACCACAAGAAAAAGAAAAACCAGTTCTTGGGGTATCAAGTATATAATGTTGATAGCAGTAAACAAAGACCAGACGGCCACTTGCATATTATACATAAGCCTAACAGTGACTTGCTCATTAGCATCATGAAACCAAAACAGAACATTAGCATCATCAGTCAACCTTGCCTTTCTGAACTGGACTAGGTGAATTTGTCAGATTATCTCATGCAACCTTCAATACAATACAATGAGTTGCTTGCTAACCGATCGAATCCACAACAGAAAATCAGCATCGTCAGTCAATATTTGACTGATCAACTACCTGAATCGGATGTCAGCTGTTTAAATATCTCCCAAAAACTCCCATCAAATCACCACTGAATATCTTACAATCAATAAGCCCTATCTGTTGATCTGCTCCTTCATAAAACTCTGGAATATAAGTTAGCATGGCACCATGGGTATGTCAAAGGCACAAAAATAATAAACTTGGAAAATTGGCTTCATATTAACCTATAAGTCCTTTTTTTAGAAACATGTTTTGCTTCCACCAATTGCTGACATCTATTACAGAAACAATTCAATGAAACAAGCCCAACCAAAAGAAATTAGGAAACTATATTATCAACAGAAATCTACAATGATGACAATGGCTACTGTCACCGCCGCAAACTCGAGCAGCACAATGTTAAACCCCTAGGCCACAACATCATCACCACTGTGGCCAGCGCGGCCCTGAGGTAGGACCCAGTGGCGATGACCCCTGGTGACCATTCAACATCTACATGGATTTTCCTGACTGCACAAGCTATTTCAACTGAAAACTAACAGTCGATCTTGCTGTTGGATTACTTACATCTATAAGCACAAGAAATGCAATGCTAATTATCCAAGTTTGTAGCAACATGAGTACAAAAGAGACGCCAAAGATCCCATAAACCGCCCAAATTGGACAATCAGTAAGCTTCTTAATCTGAAAAGGATGGATTTTAAGCATACTACATAAGCGGCTTCCATAAACTGCAGTCACTTGTTAATTAACAATCCCTACTTAGGTCAATCGATAGATTACGACACCATCTCAGCTCAGCACAAGAAATGCAATGTTAATTATCCAAGTTTGTAGCAACTTGAGTAGCACATAAAAGAGATGCCAAAGATCCCATAAACCGCCCAAATTGGACCATCAGTTAGCTTCTTAATCCGAAAAGGATGGATTTTAACCGAGCATACTACGCAAGCGGCTTCCACAAACTGCAGTCACTTGTAAACGATCACTACATACTACTGGAACACACCGGGAGGTCAATCGATATCCTACGACACACATCTCAGCACCCACAGGGATCGTCAATCAACAGAGGTCGATGGTGTTGAAGATGTAGAGGGTGGAGACCACGGTCACCGCTGTGAACTCGAGCATCACGACGGTGTGCAGCGCGGGCCACAGCGCGCTCGCGGTCCCGGCCGCCACAATCCTGATGAAGTTCCCGGCGGCGATGACGCCTGTGGCCCTGCCGCGGGCGCCGAGGTCGACGTTCCCCGCCGCGCCCAGGCGGACGAAGCCCTCGTGGGTGACCGCCAGCCCGATCACGGCGGCGAGGTAGTACAGGGAGACGTAGCGGACCACGCGGAGGATGCGCTTCCACGTCCACGCCGCCGGCGCCGGGGTCGGGGTCGGGGTCTTGCCGCTGCCCGCGGTGGACGTCTTGGTTGGGTTGAGGGCGAGGTGCGGGAGCAGCGGCCTCGTCGGCGGCTTCACCGTCATCCTGGCGGCGGAGATGGACGAGATGAGAGAGGACGGCGACGGCGAGGATGAGAGGTGCGAGAGGGCTTCTGGGCCTGATGGATTGGATTTGATGAACGGTCCAGAAAATAGCGTATTTCGCGTGCACACATCAACCCAGCCCATCAGGCCCATTTTAGGTTTCTTACGGTAGTTCGGTCACGTGTTGTTTGTTCTTCACTCTAAATCAGCTCGTCTGCCTCAGTCTCAAAAAAAAAAAAAAAAAGCTCGTCTGCCTCCGGCGAGCCCCGCCCGACCTCGCGCCCCGCCGGCCATGGAGTTCATCGACGAGTGGGACTCCCAGCCGCGCGCGCGCGTGGTCCACTCCGGCGCCAACTCCACATCCTCTTCCTCCGCCGCCAACGACAAACCATCACCCTCCCTCCCCCACGCCGCCGCCTGCGCCGCCGCGGCCGTCCTCCTCCTCGCCGCCGCGTACTACGTCCCCGCGGCTTACCAGATCTTCTCCTCAATCCTCATATGGATCGCTTCCTCCCTCCTCCTCGCCCCCTTCGCGCCCTCCTCCGTCACCGGCGGCGACGTCTCCGTCGGCCGCGGCCGCCTCCTCCCGTCCCCAGAACCGTCCCAAGAACCAACGCTGGATCCAGCGCCCGCACCCCGCCTCGGTCGCCGGCAGAACCCGGGCCCTCCGCCGCCAAAGCCCTCAGATCCGATCACGGCTCCCGTCCGGCCGGCTGCATCCCCGCAGCCGCTGCGGGAGGCAGCGGCGGCGGCTGTCTCGGACGGCGGTGAGAAGGAGGAGGACGCCGGCGAGTGGACTGACCAAGAGATGGAGCTCCTCCGGCGGCAGATGGTGAAGCACCCGGCGGGGGAGCCCCAGCGCTGGGAGAAGATCGCCGCGGCGTTCGGCGGCCGCCGCACGCCGGAGAGCGTCATCCGCGCGGCGAAATCCGGCTCTGCCGCGGCCGCTGGGGGCTCGTTCGAGCAGTTCCTGCGCAAGCGAAAGCCGGTCGACCCGAGGGCTGAGGCGGCTGCGGACGCAGGCGGCAATGCCGGTGGTGCTGAGGGTGGAGACGGTGCTTGGAGCGCTGGGGATGACAGGGCGCTGCTGAACGCTCTCAAGGAGTTCCCTAAGGAGACGGCGATGAGGTGGGAGAAGGTGGCCGCTGCTGTGCCTGGGAAGACGAAGGCCGCGTGCATGAAGAGGGTCACTGAGCTCAAGCGAGACTTCCGGAGCACCAAGGCGACGTCGGAGGCAACATCGTAGGAGAATGCTTGCTGTGGCTTTTGAGAAGGTGAGATTGCTACATCCTTTTCTTCTCTGCATAGTGATTCAATTGAACCGTGTGTTCCTATTTGATGCTCATGATAGTGTTAAATTTTCCAAGTTGTGACTTGAGGGACATTATGTAATATTTTGAGATCAATGCCTTGTTTCATTAGTTGCTTGGGCGAGGCTTTACTCTTAGACGGGTAAGCTCTAGCAATTAGAAGCTTGAAACCTCTGAAATGTAATCTGCCAAAGCTTCATTTTCATTTTGAGACGTCAGAGTTGTGAAATTTCCATGAGTTTACTAGCTGCGTAGTCTGTTGATAAACATGATTTGGATACAAAGTGTTGATATGAGATCTTGACCAAAATACGTTTAAGGTCTGCTATCCGTGCTGAAGATGTTTGGATCAGTGTGGCATAATTGTACTGTTTTGCTACTTAAGTGATCAGACAGTCTGAAATTCTCTCACCTTACCAAGATAGTTGGCTAGCTGGTTTTATGCGGCAATATAGTGATATGCCAGCTTTCTTCTAGCAGGACACTAGGACAGAAGCAAGCTTAGAATATGTTAAGATGATTAAACTGCTGAAATTAAAAAGTTGGTTGGTCAAAATACGTTTCCATGAATGTAATTTCAGGTGCAGTCAATGGTATCTGGCACTCTGGCCCCATTTTTATCATCCATTTTTAAACATTACTATAAGCAGAATTATTTTTACAAAACACCGTTTCTCATGGATTTCACTTGCAACAAATTACAAATGTGACTTTTTCAGACTAGCGTAGGTCACTGTGGTCCGGACCAAGGATAGCATTAGCACAGATCTTGACAGCAGAGGGTAGTGTCATACTTTCTTTTCGAAGTAGTTACATGTTTGTAGTGTAGGTCATGAAAGATTATCAAGTACGATAGCTATAAAGAAGAACGAGCTACTGGCCATATTCCTTGGGCAAAATGCAAATGTGCTATGTTAACTGCCCTATGTTTTGGTCAGGGGTAATATCAAGTGCGGTTACCCTTCATCATGCGATCACATTCAGTTCCAGTCACCAAATTGACATGAAAAATTCTGAAAAAGAAAACGTCTTGGGCAAAATGCAAATGTGCTATACAAAGTGCCCTGTATTTTGGTAAGGGGTGATATCAAGTGTGGTTTTCACAGTCCAATGAAGTTAGGATTTAGTCACCAAATCGACGTGAAATTCTGAAAAAGAAAACGAAGTCTGCCTCTGGAGTTTTGTATCAACTTTTACGCTTTTCTGACCCAAAAGTATGTAGAAACAACTAAAATAAATTTATTGTGACTTTATGTTGGAAACTTACTTTGTTATGGTTTGATGCACGAACCGAAAGTGTCGCATAGTTGCACTGTGCTGCAATCAACAAATCCTGAATGGAAAATAGTAAAAATCTGTACATTTTGTTTTTTTGAGGGAAAAATCTGTACATTTTGTTACATTCGATTTCTGTCCAGGAGCATTATACATTCAACTTATTCTGAGATCCATCTATGTACGTTTCAGGTGTTGGACTCAACTACTGATGCAATGATACACTGAACATCTCTTTCTGTAATTTTGCCCGAAAAAGGGTTAGCATCTCCAGCAGTGTTGCTAAAATAGAATTGCTAAAACTGAGTTTAGGTATAGGAGAGAGAAGATTTAGCAATCCATTTTGTTTTCGTCTCCAGCAGCATACCTAAAACCGGAGACCTATAAAGCTTTCTCTAAATACTCCAAAGTTTACGGGGGGTTTCCAAAAATGTCAAGACACAGAAAAAAAAACAAAAAATTACAACTTTCAGTGAGGGCTTGTTTGCAAAAAAGCCAGACCATGGCTTATCCACACCCACGCCGTCCATCTCCGGCCACACCACCCAAATCCCCTTCCTCCCGTCTCACGGCGGCCATGGGGCACGACGTCGGCGAGGACGAGGCCTGAGGAGCGGCGCGGGCTCGGCCATGGCGGGCGTGGGGCGTGGCACGGGCTCGGCCAGCGCGTCGAGGTGGCGCGGCGCGACCTCGACGCAGGCTCGGGACGAAGGGCGCCATCGCTTTCTTCCTCGTCGATGGATGGCGGTCGCTTTCTTCCCCTTGCGCGCACATCCCGTCGACCCCGTGGCTGCTTGCGCCCTTCGTCCCTGATGGCGGCGCACGTGGCAGGAGCCCGGCCGGCGCCAACCCTAGCCGCCGCGCTGTTGGTCGCGATGGGCGGATTCGGGCCGGGAGCACAGGCGGGAGGAGGAGGAGGCGGGGGAAGGTCGTCGGGGTTCTCCATGGCGGCGGTGGCGGTCGGAATCGGAAGGGATGAGAGAAGAGCGGCGGCGGGAGGAAGCGGCGGGACGCGCAGAAAAGTCCCGCGCGGGGCAGTTGCGCTTCGCGCGCACGCCTCTCAGGTTTTAGCAATCCATGAGTTGGATTGCTATATTTGGGTTCAGGAGAGAGAAATTTAGGCTATAGCCTAAAAAGTTTAGGTATAGCAATTCATATAGGTCATCTGCTGGAGCAGTTTTTTGATCGTTTTTAGGCTTTGTGGCAGTTTTTTGGTATAGCAATTCATTTTAGCAATGCTGCTGGAGATGCTCTTACATTGCTGGCTCCACCGTGAACCATGGAAGTGACAGATGGGTTCAAACTTATACAATAGATCATGTAATTTTCCTACTGAATTCAGAATCAGAAAAAGTCCTTCAAACTGAAGGGACTTATTAGACTCATGTGAAACAGCTCATGCTCCTTTGGGTGTTCCATCAAGGGACCATCTACATCATGACACGTACTTTATTTTGTTCATTCCGTTGACAGATCCACTATTAACTGTTCCATGCATTGTAATCCATGACCCTTTATGAAATCAAGTAGAGTCTTTCTTTTTATCTTCTTTACTCCTTATTATTTTCCTTGTGACTCTGCGTGCGTCGCAGCCTCCCCTCCGTAAAAAACGGCGCCGACAGGTGGGGCCGCTTCTCTGCGCGCATCGCTCGGTGGCCGCGGTCGCCCGTGTGTCGGGCGGCTCTCTCCTCGTCCCCTCCTCCAGTCCTCTCCTCCTCGGCTCCTCCCGATCTCCCTCTCCCTCACCAAACCCTAGCCACCGCGCCCCCAATCCCCGCGCTGCCGCCCTTCCCTGCTGCTCCGACGTCTTACGCCGCCGCCCTCATCCTCACCTCAGCCGCGGCCGGCCGGAATAGGGATGCCGCGGCCTGACCCTGGCCAGCGCGCGCCCAGCCACCGACGGACGCGGCCGGGGTGGCGCCATGGCTGCGGTGCCCGGAAGTGCGGCCCCGTCTGGCCTGGCTGAGCTCGCCTCCTCACCATGCCTCCCCGCGCCAATGTTGAGAGAGGAGGGTGGGCTCGCCGTAGCAGCTCGGAGAAAGAGAGCGAGGAAAAGAGACGGCAACAGAACTTGCAACGCTTCATGGAAGAAGAAAGGGGAACATGCGTTGGGGTTCCAGGTAAAATTGAGGAAATTTTGCTCTGTTCTTTTATCTTGTGCTTGTGATTTGTTAATTTCTTCCCTTTTGTTTATGTGTTATTCAGGAGTATCAGCATAGCTGAGTCCTTAATTGTTCATTATATGATCTATCCTACAAAGATTTGAGGTGCTCCAACAAGTGTTTTCCTCTATTGTATTCCTTGAGAAGATTATCATATTTCAAGATTCTGCTGGTAAGCTTCATTAATGTTGCATCTTCCTTAAACTGCATGTACTGATAATTTTATAGCTATTGTAACTGCATTTGATTTAAGCACCATATATTTTTCATCCATGATGAAACATGGGCAGAATTTGATTTTGATTGGCACTGAGGTTATTTTCAGTATTAAATGGTTGAATATGTGTACTCCAGTTTATCCAAGCTGATTGTGGGTGTTG
Organism: Eragrostis nindensis; assembly: GCA_012490785.1. NCBI lineage: Eukaryota > Viridiplantae > Streptophyta > Magnoliopsida > Poales > Poaceae > Eragrostis > Eragrostis nindensis. The sequence continues at coordinate 329,981 of JAAXCT010000624.1, forward strand.
CATTCAAGCATTTCGCTTTTATCTTCAGAAAATCGGAGAAGCTTATGCTCCAATATTCTCTTTTAGAGGTAAATAAAATAGCAAACCTGGCTCAATGAAATTTATTCGAGGTGCTCCATCAATTGTTTTCCTCTGTTGTATTCCTTGAGAAGATTATCATATTTCAAGATTCTGCTGGTAAGCTTCCTTAATATTGCATCTTATGTCATCTCTCGCATCTCTGAATAGTGGTATATATTATCCAATATTGCTGTAAGGAAAACTGCTTTGCTATATGATACATAGTCAGTCGCAATGTGTAGGAGAAACAGAAGTGGGTAGGAGTTTTTCTATAGTTTTTTTTATAGAGAAATAACCCAAGGGAGGCCCCTAAGGTGGAAATAGGTGCGGCACCCGGGGGTTGAACCTGGGTTATAAATTGCATGTACTGATAATTTTGTAGCTACTGTAGCTGCATTTGATTTAAGCACCATATATTTTTTATCCATGATGAAACATGGGCAGAATTTGATTTTGATTTGGCACTGAGGTTATTTTCAGAACTGAATGGTCGAACATGTGTACTCCAGTTTATCCAAGCTGATTGTGGGCGTTGCGTTCAAACCTTTCGCTTTTGTCTTCAGAAAATCAGAGAAGCTTATGCTCCAATATTCTTCTTTAGAGGTAAATGAAATAGCAAACCTGGATCAGTGAAATTTTATTGACATCCTGCCCGCGGTTCAGATGTCTCAGGAGGGACTATACATTTAATTGTTTAACTTTAAGTTTTGCTTCCAATGCTTTGAGTGTTTGTTTAGTAAATTACTCTTTTTTTAAAAAAAGCAAGGTGGCCGTGAAGTAAAAGCCCTCAATACATGCACATAGATAATATCCATCGAAGAAGAAATGGCTCGAGTGCGGAACTGCAAGAGGAGATGACGAGGTATCAACAGTGAAATGTACATGCTGGGTGGGATGCTTTCGAGGCAAGTGAAGCACAAGCGCGCTCGATACAGCTGGTGTTCAACATTCTTATTACTCGGATTCGATTTTAGCTATATGTGTGAGGTGGTGTGAATCCCATATGCTATTCTTAGAAACATTAAATGACTTTGATTGTATTGCTTATCTTGTGATAGGTTAAAAAACCGTTTTAGGTTGTAGCTCATGTACCAATCAAGACATGTTTGATGTTAATTATAGTTTTGATGGTCGTTAGTAAATCACACATTGATTCTTATCTCACGAAAAGGGTAAATGTCCAATAATGCCTTGTCAAGAATTTCAATAGTCCGTAGCAATGCAATCTACTACTCTATTATAAATTCAAAGCATTTTATAAATTATCGTAAATGGATGTTACTGGATGTATAAAGGAACATGAGTTATAGAGATTGAAAAACTTGAATGGAAAAAGCTAGAGTAATGCTATGTAATTTCACAACATTTTAAATATTATATATATATATATCTATATATTATCTATTACTCTATTATAAATTGTTAGTCATAAAGCTTCAAACAAATATAATATTGTTGTTTGAGTAATATTAATAGTTTTATTAATACAATGTTGAGGGAAGCTTTTTCCCGACCAACCCGTGGCAACGCATTCTATTATCCGCCTGTTCCGTGGCTCTCCCATCGCTTCCCTCTCCTTCCCGAACTCCTCTCATGTTCTTTCCTCTCCTCCCGACTCTCCCTCTCTCACCAAACCCTAGCCGTCGTCCCCAACAAACCCGGCTGCCCCCGCCTTCGGAAGCTAGCAAAACGGGGAGAGGGAGAAGCCTGGACCTCGTATGTATCGTTACCCATGGCGACGGCGGGGCTGGAGGAGGACAATGACGAGGAGGCGGTTCCGGTGTCCCCGGAGGCCGAAGGCGACGCCGACGACGATTGCGCGGATGAGCTTGGCGGTGGCGCGATGGCGACGCCGTGCTGGAGAGCAAGATCCTGGTCATCAGGGACTTCTTGGAGGACTGAGGCGCTCTGGGTGAACCCTTTTTCCTTCTCCTTTCTTTGGCTTACGAAAGGTGATACAGATTAGTCAAGTTCCGGCTTTGAATTGAGCATGTGCCATGTTTCTGTATGAGCAGGTGGACATCGGCCGGCATTTGAATGGTCTGCGTAAGCATCACCCCAGCAAGTTGACTCATCCCTGAGCATCACCGTGAGTTTACTCCTCCCTCCTCCTTACTTGTGTCGTGATGCATTCCAGTTTGTTAAAATATGGTAGTGCAAGCTATTTGGTTTGGTGCTGTATTTTCAGAGCATATACATGGTTCATTCACATGTGAGTACTAAGGTTGATTTTTTAGAAATTTATTGCAGACACTTTTCTAATTGCCTTATGAAAAAAATTATATAGTTCACCGTCTCAAATCTCAGTAGTATATTCATATTCGTATAATTCACTGTCTGAAACCTTGATACGTAATCGAACTACATGAGCATAACACACCCATTTGTTGGTATACTTGTACCACAAAGGGCACAAGGATGCTATCATGGCATCTGTGTCCATGGATCTGTTATGTGATTATTTTTCCAGTAGATCAATTATCTAAAAACTATGTGATAGCATTAAGAGTTTAAACTGAATGGCTACTATTATTTTATTTTTTTTGGCCATGCTTTTGAACTCATATGAACCTAATTAGTAATTGGACTTATTAATTCATTTGCAATTGTCGGTGCAGATTCTTGAGGATTTCCTTCATATCTGGATGACTTTCTTTATATCAGGTAACATGACACTTCATCGATGTGGTTATTTAGAGCATTTCGTACTTTTGCAGCGAGCTAAACATTAGTGCTATTCAGACAAATCAGTGGACCTGTCCAAATGAGTGGTTTCATTCCTCAATTGGGGTCAGGTCATTGATGTCGTAGACTCGTAGGATTAAGCTTGCAATGCATTCATCATAACTGTTCCAAAAAAATAAATGTTCTGTTCTCATAGATCTGGGTAAATGGCCATTTCTCTGTTTCAACAACTTATAAAGTCATATGTTCTCACACATATGCTTCTTACATATACATGTGTAGTTGTCGTTTAAGAAAATATATTTGCAGATTGGTGAGCATGTCGATGATCTACATTGGTCATCTTTCACCTGCATGTTTGTATAATAATAAAAAATTGTTTGCAGATTGATGACCAGATTTTTGTGTAAGTTGATGATGGCAGCCAACAGTATTGGAGGGAGAGAGTGATGTTAATAGAAGAGGGCCAGTAATCCGCTTGGATCAGGTGCAGGATCAGGTGCATGAAAGATCAAGGAAAAAAAAAGGATCAGGTGCATGAGAGGATTATGGGCCTGCTCTCCCCATTTCCATCTTGGCTGCAACGTTTTGCAGCTACGAGGAGAGGCAGCAAGAGGGATATCCTGGAGCAATTCGTAGTTCGAAAGGAGGTGGTCACTTGCGCAAGGGCGCAACCGCACAGGTAAGGATTTATTTGCTTTTCTATGTTTTTCTTTCATTAAATTTGCTTTTCTCTGCACTGCATTTGATAATTGTTGCCTTTTCTCTATGCTTCCGGTGGCATCTAGGCTCATTACAACTCTAAGCAAAGATTCTGTTCTCTCATAAAATTAATTTTGTTAGAAAGTTCTGTTCTCTTTCCAATCCCTACTAAATTTATTGGGTAAATTAAAATTGATAAGTTGCGGACATTGTCCACTCAAGTAATGATCTATCTTATCCTAGCAGTCTGCATCATTTTGTAGAAGTCATTTCACAGGCCTGGAAAATTGAAGAATCTGCTCTATATACCACTTTACTATTTTTTTGTGAAATACCACTTATTCAGAGCAATGTGTTTTAGAATAGTTATAGATATGTGTGCCTTCTATGAGCTGAGGTGATCTCCAAATAAACATATGATATCCTATTATAGGCATTTTAAAAAAAAAACACAGCTGCAATTGGGTTCTATGAATTCTGTGTTCTCCTCCTGATACCCCAATGATATAGGCTTAACCTGTTCTGAATATTAAATAAGATAATTTGAATCAAGATTTACCACATATTTGTGTCGATGGAGTATGCCTGCAACAGCTTAATCTTCAAGTTGAGGTAAGGCACATTTGTTTTCATCTTATTGTAAAGCATTATATATATTTGGTCAATTTTCTTGCTTTTGTATGGTGTACTGTTCATTTACAACGAGCCTGCCCACTCCGTTCTTGTCATGTAATCATAAGTAGACACTAATGCCTGAATTTATCTGGCAGTCAAACTAAGAAATAGGTGCAGCAATTTATCTAAATAAAAGGTTATGGGGTAAAAGCTTCAGTCTGAATACGAAATGAACCAACATGTATGTGATCATATTTGCCACATTGCTGGCTTTTTTCTTTTTTTATCTTTGAGGAATCCTTGTAAAATATCTGCTGATTTAGTGAAACGAAGCATTAAAAGCATCAATAAGTCAAATATATTTCAATAGATATGGTGGGTTTAAAAATATCTAATTATGATGCTGTGAGGCTGTAATCATAGTTTTTCTTTTCCTAAACTTGTGTTACCAGATTTTGACTCTGTCGGAGGCAAGTTGAATAAATGTTCCGCATTCTTTACCTTGACATGATTCTTTTCATAATGGTATGCCTAGGTTTATATCTTGAAGGATATTTTTCATATATGAAGATGCCACTACTACGAATGAAGCTGATCTTCGATTCTGGTGCAAGGGATTCCTATGTATGCTGTATGTCCTTACCCAACTATCTCAGGTGCCAGGTTATTTTTCATTCTTCTCTGTGGAAGATATGATTAATGCAGCTAAGGAAGAAATAACGTTGTGTCGGCAGATCTTGGTGGACAGAAGCCTAAGTTAGTTCACTGACATTCTATAAGTTGTCTTGCTATTTAATCCTGTTAGTAGTTGTCAGTGCTACATTTTTGTAAAACTGACTCCATAATCATATAGTTTTTCTAATTTTACTTTTGTAAAACAAACATATGTGATGGTGATAATCACTTCTCATGTATTATCTACTTCGCATATACTCTTTCCTTTTTGTGAGAGTTGAATATTTATAAATTTCCTTTTTTTTTAATTACAGATGTTGAAGCTCTTATATATAGAAATAGACGGTGTAGAGTATAAAAGGCAAGAGATCTCTTAGGATTATTAATTTCATATTTTTATTAAATATATTTGCATGTAGGTAATCATTCTAAATTTTAGTGGTAAACCATGTGACGTATGCAGAAAATAAGATGTATTGTAAGTTACTCCCGGAGCAACACAGGCGCACTAATCTAGAGTAAAAAAAAACAGAGAGAAGAGAACGATCAGCCTAATAACATCGCTAATTTATCCATGTTCCCAGGCTTAGGTCTCAAGAGTAATAGATATTTTTTTTGTTATGGCTCTTTATTTCTTTCTTCAGGTAAGGTTTTAACTCCGAATAATTTATTTATCCTCTGTTTCCTGCTACTCAGACCAAAACATGGATATTTACCTGTACTTTATGTCTTGATCATTTTGTCTTCGTTCAAAGCGGAACAAATTTGCGGACTTTTTTCGGCCAGCCCGTGGCAACGCACGGGCACTTTTGCTAGTTATACATATATTGGAGACACCCGGATCGTGACTCACTGGGTTACATTTTCTAGAGCCGCCCGTGTCATCCCCAGAAACAATTCAGAATTGGTAACACAGGACAGGTCATGACATTTTCATTTCAGCTGCATGCGTCCAAAGAGGATAAGAAATTGCACACTGTTTTGTATGTAGTGGCCGATGCTTTCCAATAATAATTCGAAATCGCTAGAAAGCATGCAGCTATGGGCGGTGGCTCGTCTCGCGTCAGCAGAAATTGGACGTGTCAAACTTCTGTAATCTTCTATACAGTATCGTAATGTAAACTGGTTTGTAGAACAGCCATCTAATACGGCATAAAATTGACGAAAATTCATTGGAATATGGCATAAAAATTGATGAAAATGGCTTGAAAAGGCCTTACATAAAGTTCTAGTAGAATGTAATGAATGTTGTTAAAAAATGATCAAGAAATTTAAAGAGAACAGTAACTGTTGCCGAGTTATTTTACTGTTACCCTTCATTATTAAACTCTTCGTTGCGCCGCCCAAGGAAAATAAAAACCGTGCGCCACGTTGCGACCCACGTCCCATCTTCCTCTTCTGATCGCCCAAGAAGCCGACGAGTTTCCAATTCCCAATCCACCCAGCCTTCCTTCCACTCCGGGCGATCCCCTGCCCTGCTCAGCGTCTCCGGTCCCAATTCGATCGAGAACGCCGAGTTCCGCAGCCCAATCGACCAAAGGCGTCTCCTTTCCGCCGAATCCGCCACCACCTTTGATGCGCCTGGCCGTGGAGATTCCGGCGTGAGGTGAAGTCTGCGCGCGTGCTGAGAGCGCACGGCCATGGCTGCTTGCAGGGGCTTCTTCGGGTGGGTCCTCAAGCTACTCAACCTCGTCGTCATGGCGGTCGGGCTGGCCATGGTGGGCTACGGCGCCTACCTGCTTGTGATGTGGCTACAGGTGCTGCCGACTCCGCCGCCGCCGTTGCCCCCGTCGCCGTCTCCTCCGTCACCGTTGCCCCCCTCGCCGTCTCCTCCGTCGCCGTCGCCGGCGGCTGTGGGTCCCAGCGATGAGCCGGTGCGGCTCGGGAGGCCACTGCTGCTTCTTGTTGATTCGTCCCTCTCTGATGGAACATCGGAGAGGCTCTCCAGTGCCTGGTGCGTGATCTCCTCTCCTGGTCTCCCTATCTCAGTGCAGCTAGGATCTTTGATGTATCCATGGCACTTCATGCAACATCTGTGATTTAGGAAACGCATGGGGGCACTATAACCGGTGTATATTTAGATGCTTAACTCCACACATGTTTCTTGTAGCCAATTGCGGGAAAATGCCACTTTATAATTAAGGACTCGATTGCATGCATCATTGAGGGGGAAATGACTTTAGTATGTAGTTGAAGTAAAGATCTTCCTTTCATTTTCTGCATTTAATACAACTGGTTATTCTCAGCTATGAGGTTCCTTACTGTTCCGGCCTATCGGCTATCGGGGAATTGATATACTATGAAAAAAGAAAATGTGCTCACAAAACGCCGGCGGGCCTGTTGCTAATCTGCATGCTTCAATTTGTGCTTCTCAATTCTCACAATAACAACGTAAGCTTAATAGGATTGCTCTGGCGAGGTGTGTAGATGACTATCTCATATGCCATATGATTTGCAGCATTCTGCTTCTGTATATGAGTGGTCGGCGATAAGTTCCACCATGTTACAACTTATGATTACACGTTATGTACCATCTTATAGACTTATTACACCCCTGTTTTTCACACTGTCTCTTAATCTTCTTGCAGGTTTATTTTCACATTTATTGGTGTTGGTGTTGCACTCTTTATCACATCGATCTTTGGTTGTGCTGGAGCTAGGAACGGATGCTGCTTGTCTATTGTATCCACATCAACTGTAGACTAAAATATATCAACACAATATGACACGATGTTTTAGTGTCCTTATTTTGATTTATGTTTCTGTGGCTTCAACTATCAAGTAACAAGCTGGAGTATATGTTTCTGCAAGACATAACACTTAATAGTCAGTTAGACTTCGACTTGATTTGTTTATTAGAAGAAGTAACATATATAGTTTCATATATATGCATTCTGATTTCCGATACCTGTCTCCATTAGCAACATAGCCCTTACTTATCCGTAGTTCCATTTCATGCTTTCCTTAACATTTGGAACAGTATTCATGCCTCATTATTTTGTTTATACTGGTTGAGCTTGCTGCTGGTGGCTTCATTTTCTTCAACCATAGCTGGAAAGATGTGAGTAAGCAGAATCTCAAGTGTATTGGGCATTAATCTCTCTCTTTGAATTAAGTTTCTTTTTATTTTATTTTATTTTATTTTGCAGGTCATTCCGGATGACAGAACTGGTAACTTTGACATGATGTACGGCTTTCTGAAAGAGAACTGGAGAATTGTAAAATGGGTTGCACTCGGAGCTGTTATATTTGAGGTAACAGCGAAACAACTGTACAGCTTTTAGATTTTTTTGATGTAGTAGAACATTTTGGAGTCAAAGCACACTTAGCCCACCATTTTGGACTTCTTTCTTATTAATATAATAATGCGCAGTTCTCCTGCTTGTTCGAGGAAAAAAGCACTTAGCGTATGTATTAATTTTGTTTTTACATAATAACCTGTATTATCCAATTCTTTTGATGTAAAAATGTATTGTCCAATTTAAACTTTTTATCGTGAATAGTAAATGGTCAACCAAATAAGGGCATAAATAATATTGGCTGCGGCCTTTTTTTAATTATATATAAAAGAAACAAGAAGTAGATCAATTACAACTCAGTAGTCAGTACTTTGTTACCCATTCTTACTGTGTAAATCAATTTTGAGAAGCTTATCGATAGATAAACTAGTGCATCTGCTTGTTGTGCATTTTTGGATAGAATGCTTTATTTATTTGGTGAGGTTTCAAAACAGGATGCCCCCCATCCCCACCCCCTTGACATTTTAATATCTTCTGTATTCTCTACTGCTGGCATCAGTGCCATTGTTTCCCATTGTAGTTTCGGTTCTGCGTGTAAGGAAAAAATGAAGTAAATTGCAGTCTACCTTTGCATATTGGCCTTCCTTCTCTTTCTGGTTACCACCATGATTTTAATCATGATTCTGACAAAATATTTCTTAGTTAGGCCAAGATGTAGGTCTGGTGACACACATCACACTTAAATTAAAACAATATGCATATTTTTCGTTCACTTACCAATGTGTTACAAATTTGTAGCAGTTTGTTGGTACATAGCGTTGCTTCCCTATGTCTTGTGGGTTTCATCTCTAGCCTACCCCAACTTGCTTCAGACTAAAAGGCTTGAACGACGAATAGTGAGGCCGGCCTATGGTGGCTGGCTGTGTTGCTGCTGCTTGCGTGAGATGAGGAACAGAAAGAGAGAGGGAGGCGCAGGAGGCAGGGAGCAAGGAGAGGAACACCTCTACTATTTCTTGCTTAAACAATCTCAACTCCCCTGGCCTTATATTTATAGCCAGAGGGGGTTACACCATATGGCAATTATCTATTCCTTTCTATTACAAAATAGACTACCAATTCTGCAAACGACTCTTTCCAAACTAAACGATTCTTGACTCTTAACTTCTTAAGAAAAGCAACTCAATCTCTAAAAGGGGAAGGCCATCGGAATGGAGCAGCACAGCAGGGGTGGCAGCCAGCCCTAAGGCGCCTGCTGTGCGCCCCAGGTTGGGACAGCAACAGCAGCTTCGGCCCTGGCTGCTGCTGCGTTGTGTGACCATCTGGACCGTAACAGATTTGTTGTTCGTGTTTTTTTTTTTTTTTTGGTTTGTTCTTTAGTACATAGGAACATACAGACATGGCTATCTGTTATGCATCAGAATATATGGCAGTGTTTTTATACAACTGGAATGTATTGGACTGGAGCGTACATGAAATAATCGAGGTTTCTTGTGAAACTGCAACAAATTGCACATGATTCAGACTGAAATAATGGTGCATGTTACATGTTTGTACCCCCATATTCGCATGTATATTAATTTCTGATTGGTTGTTCTCGTGTTTTTTTTTTTTTGTGATTATTGGTTGTTCTCGTGTTCTGAGTCACACTTTGCCTCATAATTGTTGTTTCATAGAACCAAATATTATCATCGCAAGCAAGCGGTTTTTATTCTTCTTATTCTTTTGCAGGCATTGTTGTTTACTGTAGCTATCATAGTACATTCGGCCAATCAAGCTGATTATGACAGTGATGATGAGTATATTGGACAAGCATCTGGACAGACTGGACTCCGGCAGCCTTTGGTGAATCAGCAGCAAGCTGGCACCGATCCTCAGGCGCCCAATCTTGACTACCGCCCGATCCGGAACGACGCTTGGAGTCAAAGACTCAGAGAGAAGGTATACTATCCTTTCTAGCAGTTATAGCTTATATTGCACCCATGTGCTTTCTTTCTTATCCTAACACTGATGTTTTGTATTGTGGCAGTACGGGGTGGATAACTTCGATCCGAACAGGTTTCAACAGGCCACGATATCTCCTGCAGAACGACGAAACCGATGCACGATTCTCTGAAGCTTGGTTGACCTTGGTCAGTAGTGGTTCCGAGTTTTTACTCAGTTATGCAATTACGTCGAATCCCAGATATCATGTGGCTGGTTGGTCCAATGTTGTCCAGCTGTGTAGGACGTGGAGAGCTTCGCGTTGGCCTGCGCCAGCTTCTTGGTCAACATAGCCAGAATTTACACTCCTATGCACAGATTTAGGCGCTGCATCCTTCTGGGTTTTGTAATAAATAATGAACCTAGTTTTGTTAACAGAGATCATGTTCCATTGTGCATAAAACCTTGTCTGTGAAGTGATTTTCATTGTATTATGCACCTTGTTTGTTGCATCGAACTTTATATCAAGATATGTCTATGCATGTATGACAATGCTGCCTTCTAGTAATACTATAATTGGACTCAGCTCAGGTGATGGCGGATATATTCCATTATTGAAAATCTGATCTGTTCATCTGGCCCAAAAACTGAAAGTTGTCCCCCCCCTTTTGCAGACCATTGAAGCATGTATGTGTGATGCTCGATAGAAACCGGTCATCTTCCAGATCGAGATCTTTTAATGAACGTCAGGATCAAAACTAGAAACTGTTTGGTTTTGAAAACTTATTAGTGTTTGGTGTAGAAAGGTGACAGCACAGTAATGTTGCTGCGTCGTGCCGTCTCTTCCCTAACTGTTGCTACAGTGCTATTGACTCATCATCTACGCCTATGCTTTTATCGTTGTGTCGTTTGGTTGCCTTATGAACTATTTTGCATATTTCTCTGGAATGTAAAGACGCAATAATAGGATCGGCCATCATAGACTGAAGTCCTTATCAGCATGGTTCACTCAGCTCGCCTATGCTTTTATCGTTGTATCGTTTGGTTGCCTTCTGAACTATTTTGCATAATTTCTCTGGAATGTGAAGACGCAATAATAGGATCGGCCATCACAGACAAAGTCCTTATCAGCATGGTTCACTCAGCTCTGAAGACTTCAGTGCCTCCAGAGCCGAAACGCACCACATGGCATCACTACCTTTTGAGGGGAACATCATTGCCTGATGTCGCTGGTGGGGTTCAAATCCTGCAATAATAGCTGGATTATTATCAAAGGACTGGTGCCCGGCAGTCAATCAGGCAAGTGTCCTCGAAAGGAAGAGTGTTTCTCGACCGCCTGATCCGATGTATAATGCACCCTTCTGGATGCAGCATCTGTTTGCCATGGTTTCATGTCTCCTAGGAGGTTCTGTCGATGCTTTTATGTTAACGCACTAGTGGTTTCGGTTCAGTTATTAACTGGCACAAGGCATAAACCATAGTGAAACAAGTTCTTCAGAAAGTAAAGGATGTAAATGAGTTTCTTTTTTGGACAAAAGGGCAATCAGAATTCACAATGAACATCCAGAAATGCATAAACATAGTAGGTTTATGTATATCAGTTATACAGACAAGTCGACGAATTTGAGCGCTAGTTATTTCCAAAACTCTCATTTATTCCTTGAGCGCGCCTGGTCCAGCGAAGGAAGGCAGAAACTGGGAGAAGGGAGGTTTAGGGAAAAAATTGCTTCAGGGAAGAACTCTATACATGTGCTCTAAGCATCCTTTCAGAAGCTGCCTCCAGTAGTGGTATCAGTATTTTTCAGGAGCTTCAGGTGCTTGGCTTCTGATCTGCACCAGGTGAGGCCTGTGAAAGAGCAAAAAGGGTTACCTCTGATGTCAAGTTTGTAGAATATGTGAAGTGCTCGGATAATGGATACATACCCCAACTGATGTCACAAAATTGCAGACTGCGCATTTGACAGACCTAGCACCATACTGGTACATGAGCAGCATACGGCAGTTCCCGCAATTTACATGTGCAACTTGATTTGCTGGCATAGAGAATACACAGATCACGGACCATTCCGACTGTTTGGAATTAGCTGAACACTTGCATATCTTAAAACTCTGAACAATCTTAGGACTTCTCAAACTGATGTTTTCCTTTTGATGTTAACGAGTATCTTTACAAATGATCATCAATTCCAGGATGTATTTGGTAGACTAGAGTAATTCTAAGAGATATTCATTAAACTTGACTGATTCTAGTATATCACTGTCAAGCTTTCAGCTTTCTGAATAATAACCAATTTTGGTGAATGTGACTTCAAGACAAGCCAAGTTTATGATGTTAAATGTTATCGGCAGACTGCTAGAGTTTCCAACCACTGAATATATTCCTTTCAGAAGGGAAAGTTCGCATACAGGAATCAAGGCCACAGAATATGCTTGCAACTCAGGAAAGAGGAGGAATAATAGCTTAGTGGTTGTACCTTCCATAGCCAGATTAACAGTGTGGCAACAAGAACATTGTACACTTGTCGCGCCACGTATGTACATCAGGAGTGTGTGGCATCCTCCGCAAACTAACTGTGCCATCTCAGTTCCTGCACCAAATAATGTTATTGCATTAGCAGCTTTACAGAAAATGTGCAGTTTATTCATGCAATGGCTTAAGGACAACCAGCTCTCTGAACTGAAGAAAAGCTAAGAACCTGTTTGAAGTTTGCAAGATGCGAATTCTCGAATGCAGCAAATGCTACTTGTGCCAGTAAGGCAGTAACGGATGTAATAGACATTATAATCTAACTATTCACATATGGGAAGCAATGTTTAGTTCTTCAGAGAAAAATGAGGGTAGTGACTGACGAGCATACCCGGAGCCGGCACTGCGGTGACTGTACTGCAAACTGCGCAGCATACTGATGTTGCACCCGCTGGATACATGAGAAGATTTCGGCAACCGGTGCAGACAAGCTGGCTTTGCGCCCCTGAAAATTTGCAGGTCAAACAAACACATTCGGTGTTTGAATTTTCAGTTATCAACAATTCGATTTTCGTTTTAGGTAGGCCATCTTCTGGCATTTCAACCTCAAATAAGCAGAGAAACTTCCACGGTTCAATCGTGCATTTCTCTAGCATATCCTTTTTCTACTAGAACTTCCAAAAATTCTGCGAGCAGAAAAAACTTCTGCTAGTTCTGAACCAGAAACGTTGTGAACTGTATGACATACTCTTATTTATGAAATAATAATCTTTTGTACCGAAACGTTCGTTGGTAACAAACTAGCACCAAAAGAATGGCAAAGATTAACTGTACTGCTGTTCATACTGGTGAAAGAAATTACCATTGGGTGGTGTAAATGGCACAGGAGGAGTTGGGTACGGTGCAAGGGGAACCGGCATTGCCGTGTCGGCTGCCTTATCCGACGACGCTGCTCGCGGAGACTAGGCTGGTTCCGGTGGCTATCAGGCAGCAGAAAACAGCTGCTTTTCCCTGCATGAAACCCTGTAAAAAAAGAGCAGGAGATGCTGATGAGAGCAAGAATGACTTCAGCAGTTCAGTTATGAATCCTAAAAAAACTAAAGAATGCTTCAGCTGCTCTGAAATCATTGAAAATTGCATAGAAAATGTGCAGAAAAATGCTCCACGGCAACAAGCAGCTCACTGATTCTCCGGAGAAAAAGCTAGCTACTTCTTCATATTCAAATCAAGAGCAAATATTTCAGATTCCAGTTACTCTAATAAAGTCTGATGTTTCAATTCCATGAACAGAACAGCATACAAGAGCTGCTCCATAGTTTCACCAGTGCGTAAACAACTCAGGCTATAGTTTTATGTACTTTCTATTCAATCTATAAACCCGCCAAACTTGATAAACATTTAATAGTTCGAACAGATTTGACATAGCAATCAGGATTTTCACGCGTTGCGACATTCATGAAAATAGTTTGCGAATACTGGCCTAATAGAAGATGAGTAGAAAAAGCTTCGGATAAGGTACTTCACAAAAGTCAAAGCTATTCCATTGGTCGAAAAGAACAAAGAAATGCTTGCCATCTCACATAGAAAACAGATAAATAAGCATCCGAAGACAGAGAAAGGAAAAACGAAGTAAGATTTAAAAAATCCTAAGCTGCAGTTATCAAACAACCATCAACACATCCAAAAGGCAGGGTGGGAGAAAACAATGAACAAGAGGAGAAGCAGCACCTAATAGCAATGCTTATGGCTAGCTCGTGCATTAGAGCAGTTCATGAGTTAGCATAGCACATCTCTCCCCCTCTCCCTCTCCCTCTCCCTCTCCCCCTTCTCTCTCTCTCTCTCTCTCTCTCTCTCTCTCTCTTTCTGACTGATATAGAGGTTCACAGATTTATAGGGGAGAAGGAAAAAAAAAGAGGCATATGATAGGGGGCCAAAAAGGTATCTAAAGCTTCTCCACGGCTTACAGGGACTTTTCTCTTTGTGCTCGAGAAATAAAGTTTTCGTTAGAATTTCTTTTCAGGATTTTTATTGTATGGTTCTCTAAAAAGATAACTACTCAGCACGGTATACTTCCACAGAATAACAAAATGTTTCGATAAATTTCTTACTCTGTCAGTTCGTCATGTCAAAAACCATATAGTACATTACAAGATAATAGTATTGCTATGACCTGATGAAGTAAATTTGCAGTTCATATAAAGAGAGGTGGGAGCGTTGTTATCATGCGCCAGTGATTTAGCACAGTAATTTGCTTTCTGCCAACATCCTAGTCATCACTGATGCAATCGTTTCCCCAAAACAGATACACCTCGACTCACTGAATCAAAGTTCAACTAACATGAGAATGACACCAAATCAATTCATCCATTGTTCCAGCCCGCAGTTTCAAATAAGATGACAAGACAAAGACGAGAAAAAAAATCAAGGCAATGTAATAAATAGTTTGAAGGATAGGTTGATACTTCCGTGAAAATTTCTACAGAACTCTGAAGCCGACAAAATTCGAAAGAATTAATCTGGAAAGGTTGATTTGTTGATGAGCAAATAAATAAAAATACAGGAAAAAGGTATATTACAGTAACATTTCTATATCCTTGTCGTGCACATGAAAACCAGGTTGGTGGCCACCAAAAAAACCAGGTTCGCTACAGGGCAGCCAGTCTTTTCCTTGCGTGGCCTACCTTGCAGTGAAATGAGATGCCAAGATGTTGGAAATAGCGGCCGAGGAGGCGCCACGTGCACACCAGACAAGTCACGAGGCGCGTACACAAAACTCTGGGGCCACACACGTTATCACACAGTAAAAGTGGTGGACTATGGCGAACACACGACGAACTGATCACTTGCATGATAGGGAACCCACTTTTCCGTAATAATTATGCAACTTTTGAGGAAAACAACCATATAGTTTACGCATTTATGATATTGACTTGGAGCTCATGAAGTTTTACTTTCTGATTTCTCGGTTACTTGAATTTGCATTGCTCTGACTTCGCTAATATCTTTTGTGAAGATGATGTGATCGTTAATTTGAACACCTTACTACATATTTTAGTTTCTTGAAGTAAGAAATCATACGAATAGACGTAATACACTACTGTACTAATAAATCCATCTTTTTCATGCTCATTTATATGATTAATTTTGCTTTTTTCTTAATAAAAGCTCAAACATCACTTTTCGAGTAAAACAACCATATAGTTTATGCATTTATGATATTGATGTGGAGCTCATGAAGTCTGCCTTCTTATTTCTTTGTTACTTGAATTTGCATTGCTTGGCTTCACTAATAGTATGTTTTGTGAACATGATGCGATCGTTTAATTTGAAACACCTTACTAGCTACATATTTTAGTTTCTTGGAATAAAAAATCACACAAATAGACATAAACTCTATTTTACTAATAAATTCATCTTTTCTACGTTCATTGATATGATTAATTTTACTTTTTTCTTAAAAGCTCAAACCACTTAGTTATAATATGAATTCAATATACCGCTTATAACAAATATAAGGGAGAGAATTTAGAACACTGATGTTATGTTGGCCTTACGTACGTGCAATCGGTTTAATCATTATATTTCTTGTATAATGCGGTCCTAGAAATGAGTCATGTCTGAATTATTTTTCTTACAATCTTACCTAAACTGAAAAGTTCATTTTCTTTTTCCAAGACAGCCAGACTGTTGATCGACTCTTCTGCATACTACACATGGAAATCAATGGGCATGCGTAGGCTAGTTGAATGTTATTTGTTAGCAAAATCATAGTTATGTTGAATGGTCGAGGCCTGCATTTGTCCATACATGCCGTGGTAACCGAGACAAAAGCAAGGACAACGAGTGGCTGCCAATGGGCACGTCTCAATTGGTAGATCCCCGCAATCTCTTGGGCCCCCACAAGTGAATAACTGGAATCCTCTGTACGTATTTACTCGCGGAAAACACTTCACTATCGAGAAATCATAGTCATATCCAAGGAAAGAAAGATTTAGGGGAACAAGACGAAATTAATAGACTAAGACCTTTTTTGAATGCGGAACCGAATATATAACTTAGTGCAATACATTTTCCAAACAAGATCTTAAGAATTACGGTAAGATATAGGGTTTTGAACTAAAATTCTACAATATGCCAGTTTTTTTAAAATTAAAAAATATTACATTCCATGCTTACAAAAGCAACCAAAACAACTCAAAATCTATTGATGGGAGACAAAAAAGACTTTGAAAGAGCCGTAAATACTATCATCTAAAATCACAATTTGATCTGAACGAACACGGCCATCTCACCACCTACTACTGTACTAGCCAACGTGAACCTTTAGGTGGGTCAAACAACATTGAAGTTCCTGTAAGATTTATAACGTGCCCCTGATTTCATTTTTTTTCAAGGAAACCACTGTTTTCCCTTGTTGTTATAGCTTAATTAGCACGTGACTGTTGTTGACTGCTGTCACGGTGCCCTCTCCTCAAGGTCATGTGAAAGCACCCTGAGAGAGAGCCCAGCGGAACTTTTGGTCTGGCCAGAATGACATGCCCCGGCTAACCACCCGCTTCCAAAGTGGATAATCGGATAAGGTACAGCCAGCTGACCCGTAGCTTTCTCTCAGCACAGGACTAGTAAATGTCAAACACTCAACAGCAGCCCCACTTCAGTATTCACACACTAGAAACAGTACTACAGGCTGCAGAGAGGTAGACGGGCACGTGAGAGTTCCTGCCACTTATTGCTCTTTTGCAATTATAAGAGTACTAAGGCCCCGTTTGGATGCCCC
This sequence comes from Eragrostis nindensis, assembly GCA_012490785.1. Taxonomy (NCBI): domain Eukaryota; kingdom Viridiplantae; phylum Streptophyta; class Magnoliopsida; order Poales; family Poaceae; genus Eragrostis; species Eragrostis nindensis. The sequence continues at coordinate 347,121 of JAAXCT010000624.1, forward strand.
TCTATTTCCCCCTCTAAACTTCTACCCTCTAAAGTAAAAAGAATCTTACTATTTAGGGGTACTAAATAAAATTTAATTGCAAAACCTTTCTGCAGACGGGCGTTATTTTTCGAGACGAATCTAACGAGCCTAATTAATCAATGTTTTGACACAGTGATGCTACAGTAACCATCGTCTAATCGCGGCTTAATTACCCTCATTACGTTCGTCTCGCGAAATAGAGGGGGGGTCCTGGACTTAGTTTTGTAATTTGACTTTGTTTAGTACACATAAATCGTGCCGGAAGTATTGATGTGACAAGCTACAGTGCATAATAGGCCTCTAAACTTTCATCCGAACGCCACCTAAGTATGTTTCAATGGGCTTGTTGCTAGCTAATTACTGTGCTAATGTGTTATCATCGTCGTCGTCTTCCAGATCCCAGAGCTGAAACCAGAGGTAGCGAAGCACTGGCACGTTAATGGTGGATGCAGACACCTGTTGTGACGTTTTGGGAAGCTATAGCTATATGGCCTCTGGGCGCTCCGAGTCAGGTCCTTGTCAGCACTCTTCGATCGCCGGCACAGTACATTTCTTGAGACCTGACGGTGAAAGGGAGCTGCTCGATGGACTCATGGCATCGGATAATAACTTTTCTTTTTCACTGTGTTCACACTTTCATGATAATGTGCGTTCCTGATTAAAAAAAAATCTGTTAATGTGTATATGTGCAATGTATTAGGCAGCAAGTTAGCGGCGAAAGTGTAGCAATATTTTTATTTTTATTTGCGGGTAGTGTAGCAAGACCAATACTCGAACAACACGGTTAGCTAAAGTGCTGAGCATGCAGTTTTTTTTTTTTTTAGATAATGGGAAAAGATGTCCCCACCTTTAAGTTATGAACACGCGGTATGATCTCTCTCAATCCGAGGATACAAATTCGGTGCAGATTATTAACCAAGCTGTGCCTTTCGGTGGGAAGATATTTTAGAGAATATACTCTTCTGGTTTCATATACTCCTACTCGACAATTTTGGCTAAGCATGCATATATGCAGGCTACTACTTATCTCACAGGTGGAATCCACTACAGGTTTCAGCTAATTAACAAGACGATGAAGGCGTGCCATTGTCAAATCACACCAAATCAGAGGGCGGCGCACACAGAATGCGAGGGTCTTCCTCTTCGAGAGTGGAGTGAAAAAGGAGAAAAAAAATGTGAGGATAAATGCGAGGTTAATCGCTCTAATCTGGGCCACTAACTCAAGACTTGCCGGCTGCAAAAATATCGGCAGGGGCCGGGTTCTGTGGTCAAAACGGCGAAAGGCACCCGTTGGATGATCCGCCATGAATTGCGTCCGGCTAAATCTCGCGTTACATCACCCCGTTGTCACACTTGCGAATGCAAGAGCAGAAAAGGGCGCGCATTAAGCCGTGTTCTGAGAACAAAAACTCAGCAGTTTTGTTTAGTAGTATAGGACTGTGTAAGCTGCAACCTCTGAATGTTTTGACACTGCGTCGTGAAGCGTCTGAAACTGGTCCTGAAATTAACGGTAACAGACTTGGGCCATGTCTGAGAAGGCAAAGCGCAGGATCTCGCCTAATTCCCCAATCAACAACAACAAACTCTCCACTGTTTTTGATGCTGAATCGATCAGGTGAACTGGAGAGAAATTAAAAGGACGTGCCATGCATGCAGACGAGAAATGAAATGCGAGGCATGGCTGTAGCTGCAGTTGGAGCAGAGCAAGCCGGGACCAGCAGGCAGGAGCCATGCTCACGGTGGGGCATGCTGCAGTAGTGGCCGGCCACTCCGTCCGAATTCCGGGGAGACGAATATTCCGACGGGCCGCGTCGCGCTCCGGTCCCGGCCGACGACGGCGATCGACGGCCACACGATCCGCGTGTGCTGTTCTGACGCGCGTTTTACATTGGCAACTTGTCAGGGCGAGCTACCAGCTAGACCCCATGCCTGACGAGGGTGCTCTGCGCTCTGCCATTTAGACTGACTCCAACAGATAGCCTATTTTGGGCATTACACAGGAAATGGGGTGTGAAAGGTGGGAAAACTGTCTCCAACAGAACACCCAGAGAGAACACCCATTTTCGGAGCCACCAGCCTCCCCACCCACAAATGGGGCTACATGGTCGCGCGACCAACGTCGAATCGTTTTTTCTTTCTTCTTGTTCTGTCTTCCTGCTCGAGATGGAGGAGGCGCAGCGGCGCGGGAGCAGGCCCCGGGCGAGGGCGCGGCGGTGCGGGAGCGGGCCCCGGCGAGGGCGCGTCGGCGCGGGAGCGGGCCCGGGCGAGGGCGCGGCGGCGCGGAGCGGGAGCGGGCCCGGGCGAGGGCGCAGCGGCGCGGAGCCCGGCGATGGAAGCGAGCAGCTCGCGGAGCTCCACCTCGCCCATGCCCGGCGGGGACGCAGCACGGCGGCGACCTCGCTGCTCCTCCGCCGCCAGCGCAACGGACGGCTCCGCGAAGCACCAATTTCAGGAAATTTTGGCTCAGTGACGGCGAATCGGACAGCAGCTCCGCGATGCACTCGGGGCCGCGGCGGTGACTTGCACGGCGGCGAAGCGGGGCGGGAGCGGGGTTGAGCTGCGCGGCGAGGCGCAGAGGCGAGCGCTGGGCGCGGCGGGGCGCGGCGCGGCGCAGCACGCTGAGGAGTGACGCGGGGTGGAGCTGCGCGGCGAGGCGCAGAGGCGGAGCAGGGCGAGCGCGGGGCAGCTCGCTGCTTCCCTCGCAGCGCAGGCCGCCGCCGTCGTGCAGCTCGACCCCCCCCCCTCCGCGCAGGCCACCGCAAGCCGCATGGACGAGCTGGGCGCAGGTGCGGCGCGGCGCGGCGGGGCGCAGGTGCGGCCCCGGCGACGCAGGCGCAGGTGCGGCCCCGGCGGCGCGGGCGTGGCGCGACGCGGCTCGGGTGGAGCAGCGCGGCGCGGGCTCGGGCTGCGAGGGTGAGGCCCCGGCGGCGCGGCGCGGGTGGAGCAGCGCGGCGCGGGTGGAGCAGGACGCGGGGCGCGGTGGGAGCGGGAGGAGGAAGAAGGTCTCGGTGTCTTGAGTGTTCTGTTGGAGATTGAATGTTTTGGGTGCAGAGATTTCAGTGTTTTGGTTACCTATTCATGTTTGGGTGTCTTCCTTCTGTTGGAGTCAGTCTTAGGGCCAAGATTTTTGGGTCACATTTTTGGGTCATGCTGCTACTGGGCAGAGCAGACCACTATAAAACAGTGGCCACCAATTTGATGCAGCAACTTGATTGTATCGATCTCTTCCACCTCTCAGTGCTTGTCCACTTTTGTTGCTGTATCGATCTTCTGGGGTGACAACATCAACTCTTTGATTGTCATCAGCAAAACAAAGAGGCAACAAGAAATGTGCATTGCAGGTTCAGAACATGTGTGGGAGGGATACATGCAAAATGAGTCGTCTGAAGATCTATGAAACTGCTATCACTGATCGATCTGGGTATGGAGTTTATGTTGTAAGACATGGTTTGTGATCCGAAGCTTGTCGGTGAAGGATGACAGCTGATGGAAATGTTCTGCTTAATGCTCAATGTACGGGTGAAATCTGGATGGGTTAGATGTAGGCCCAAACTTTCTTCAGTTTATTGAGCTTTTCAGCTTTGCGTCTTCTGAAGGACTCGAATCCGCCTAGTTATTATATCGATTTCAACCTCTCCCAGTCCTTGACGAGAGAGGATGGTGACTCCTGAAAGCAACCCTTGCCGCTGCTTCCCAGTGTATTCTGAACATGTGGTTCAGAAGGGTACAGTACTACTGTACAAAAGGCATTCCTGTGGAAGTTTGCATCAAATACTTTCATTTGTAGTGACTTATCACATCCGCGAATCTAGCATTCACAGGTTGGTACTGAGCATAGGTATACACAACAAATTTTGTGGAGTGATTAATTTCAGATATGGTATTCGTTTCTACTTAGAGCATCTCCAACCGGTCCTCCATTTTTCATTCTCTATATGCCTAGATAGAGGATCCTCTATCCTGTTTTCGTTCTCTATTTATCAGCACACTCCAACCGATACTCTAAACCGGAATCTCTATATGCATTCATCCCTTTTTTAATAATATTTTTGTAACTAACTCATGAAGAGTAGTACTCAGCTGAAAGAGAAACGAGGAACAAGAAACGGAGAACCATCAGATTAACTATATTCATATCTTTGAATCTACATCAAATGCAAGAATAAAAAAAAGAAAAAAACAGCTTCGTCTTCACAACCTGCAAATAAAGAAAGCCTTTGGTTGGTCGTTCAGCTCCAAATCGCGTAGGGACAGGCGGCCAAAACAGATCGATTGAACATCACCTGGACGAGCGGTGGACGAGCGCGTGAGTGAAGGTCAGCATCCTCGCCGCGAGCAGCATCCCTGTCGCTGGAAGATGCCTCGTTGCGAGCCACCTCACTGCAGGCAGCCGCATCGCTGGTTTTCGACCACTTGGAGAGAAGATGAAGACTGCCAGGAGAAAAGAAAAAAAAAACCATGGCCGGAGCAGCGGACACAAGCAGCCAGGCACACGCGGACATGCGCGAGCAGCTGGCGAGCCCGCCGACGGCACGACCTCACGCGACGCTGCCGCGACTAGCAATACGACGCGGCTCCAAATCTTCCGGTCAGATCTGAAAAATTCCCCTCTCCTGCCCCTCTATCCCTCACAAATCCAGCCAAATCGAGGACCACCATTCCACCAACCAGGCAAATCCGGCCAAATCACGGACCAGCAACCAGGAAGAGAAGGGAGAGGAAGTTTCACCTTGAAGGAGATGGCGCGAATGACCGAATCCTGGGGCGGCAGTTGCGGGATAGCGATCCTGATCGGTGCGCTACTTCTAGCGCACCGAGGGGGGGAAATGGAGGACGGAACAGTGATACCGATTGGGATAGAGCACCGGTTGGAGGCTGTTTTTTGCCTGTTTTCTCTAAAAGGAGGGATAGAGCACCGGTTACAGGACCGGTTGGAGATGCTCTTAGCCATCCATTTGAGCCTTTGCATATATAGTACTCCATCCATTTCAAAATATAAGCAGTTGTTGATTTTCAGACATCGTATTTGACCACTCGTCTATTCAAAAAAATTATAAAAAAATTATTTATTTTGTTACAATTTAATTTATCGTTAGATATACTTTAATCATGACTTATTTGTTTTATATTTTCATAAAATTTTTTGAATAAAACGAATGGTCAAACGTGAAGTCTGAAAGTCAAAAACTGCTTATATTTTGAAACAGAGGGAGTATTTTTTTTTTTACCAAGACAAGCAAAAAGGAGTGGAGATAATTTGATAGCACACGTGATGGTTTTTGGATGAATCCATTACGCACAAAATTAGGAACGAGGGGACCATTTCTCCGTTGCAAATTGGAAGACACGGACAATATCCAATCCCCAACCGCGCCGGTGCTCGTGCTCAAACAAACAAAGCCAAGATTCATCCGTGCGTCGCCTATTGCGTGCGTATGACTCCACAAATGTGATGCCATGGCATGGCCGCATGGCCCATTTCGGACCCCGTCTCTTGAAACTGAAATGCTCGGACGCTTCTGTGCAGTGTAGTAGTCACTCTCACCCATAGAGAACATATGCAGGACTTCACTTGGGCCGGTCTGAACATTTGGGCTTATACGAAGCCCAGTTTCGAAGCCAGAAACAAGGGAGGCCCATGTATGCCTGCCCATACCTGATTATGGCCTCTAACTGGACGCGGCCCACTAGATTCCGAAGGCTGCCACTATTGTTCGTAAGAAAGATGGCCGGTGCTCAGGATCAGACACTGGATGACATCAGGAACCAGCAAATCAATATATGTGGTGGGAATCCTAAAAAAAATCTGTTATTAAGAATGGAGTTCCTTATTCAGTGAAAAGAAAAAAAGAAGTCAAGTTTGTCCTTTGGAATATGAAAGGGATCGAACTACTGCCGATTCATTTGGAACCAAATCAAAATAAAAATTAAAGATTAAATTTTGAACATATTTTGCAGGCATTATTTTAATAATAATTCATGGTGAAACTTCTAAATAGCTGGAAAAGAGAAGCAACCAATGTATCAGCGAATGTGAAAATGAAGCAGGGACATGGCTAGGAATGATTCATCGGGGTGGAAGGCTTAACAAATTTGCACGAGAAATTTTAGTACTTAACATGGGAAATAATCTCGCGGGGGGTGGGGAGGCCCCCCTTCACCACCTCCTTGGATCATCCCGAGACCCTGAATGAAGGGTTTTCCGGTGCATGGAACTGCATGTCATAAACCCCGGTTCAAACTTCCTTTGAAGTGGTAATATATCTTGCCGTTGTTTCATTAAGCAACACGACCTATCTGCAGACTTGATGTTCTAATTAACTCGGTAATCTCCATTTTGTACCTCCCTAATTTTCTTTTAAATCTCATTGGATGCATAAGACGCAATGCATATTTTACATCTATACAAGATGATTGTGCACTAAGACTGAGACATAATAATGACGAATTAAATAATTGGACCAATGCTCCGACCTGGTTGAAAAAATAAAATTACCTGAATGAAACCAAGATATAACGAGAAATAAAGTATGTAGCCAGTGAAAATAAAGACATATACTACACTAGTCCCTCCGTTCTTGAATTGCTGTCGACGTTGACTTTTTGAGTTAGTTTGACAGTTTATATTATTCAAAATATTAGCTCAAATATGTAAACTTATAATTATATATGTTTCAGTTTTTAGTGATAAAAAATCATAATAAAATATATGCTAATTTTAAAAATTTTGAATAAGACAAATGGTCAAACATAACTCAAAAAAAATCAACAACCACAATAATTTGATAATGGAGGGAGATTGGATATAGTGGATGATCACCTACACGCATATGTAAGAGTATCGATGCCTATCTAGTTGTTGGTGTTTACTTTCACTAGTTAAGCACAGCATTGCTTGTCCACTAATTCGTAGGCACCGCACACTGTGCGCACACATAGAACAACGAGCTGATCTCGGTTAGTTCCCAAAGAGAAAACTGATGGGACACTTGGATTCATTTTTTTATATCCCTCATTAGCTTTCGACTATTCGACCAAATAGCAGTTACTACTACTGTTTGCCCAACCGTACCATTTTCGACAAATTAAGATTAGTTTGCAGCATAATAATAGCCTTCAAACTAAAAAAATGCAAAGTAAATGTGCATGAAATATTATGACAAACCAGAGAATATATAGATGCCGCATTTAGCATATGTGGAGAATCGATCAAAGAGAAGGAACAGCATGAATGACTAATGCAACCTCCATCGTTGCGGCTGAAAGGGCCATCGAATTCGAGTGCTTGATCCTTCAAGGAACATCATGAATGAACGCATGCGTGCATTGGATTAAATTAACGTTCCCAAGGCCAGAGAAAAGGCTCGCGTAACAAACTCGAACAGACACGCACAAAAAGAACGGCGAAGGAATGAAGGACAGGTGTAGATCATGAAATGACACCATTGAAGCGAAGTGATGAGACATCCAGAGAGAGAGAGAGAGAGAGAGAGAGAGCGCGCATAGTTTTTTTTCCTCCTTTGGCTATGCTAGTCAACTGGTCGTGTACCCCATTTAGGGAGGGGCCAAGATTCCAAAACGGTCATTTCATGGTTTCAAAAGAATCAGTCAGGCTCATAAAGAGTTCGATTCCACTGCGACCATCATGTATTTGTACTTGTGTGAAGTGAAATGATAATTAAGGGGTATAGATAGGCTTGCACACGTGAACCCATTTAAAAAATCAGACCGATAAATATATGATTATTCCTACTGTGCGCATTATACAAATGTAAATGCTTAATTCTGGACATGCATCTGCTTTTGTTCCAGCGGGCCCTCTAAGACAATAGTGAAGGTATGACTCGATCCCTGAAAGTTGTGTATAGATATGACTTTTGTTAATTCAGTTTGAACTAACCAACATAGTAGTACCATTTAAAACACACTAACCATGCAAAGGGATCAGCCAAATAAATCTACTAGCTAGCTCTTCACACAGCTTGGTTCGGATGCCCCAGTTGAGTTTTTGAGCCAATATATTGGTTCATGCATGCATGCTTACTGAAGGCATTCAGGAAGTCAGCAAGACTCAGAAATGTCACGGTAAACACGTACTCTTTTAGGAAAAAATAAGAGATAATTCTCGTGTACTGGTAGGGGCCTAAATTATAATGACAGTTTCTGTATTTTCTAATGATTTTGCATGTGTATATTCTTCCTTTTTAACTCTTTTTTTTTCATTGTGTAGGGTGTAGATTTCAATGGAAATATGACGATATTTAGATGGGAAACGGGACTAAATGTTTAGCACTGTCTATTCTCCTGGATCATTTCCTGGATGTTTTGCACAATGCACACTCGCTGCCTATTAGTTGTATAAATTTCATAGATACATAAAGGACCTTTTGCATGCAAGAACTTCAAATAATTAAGGAAATGGTTTTTTGCCAAAATTACAGGATAATAAGCACCAAAGCAAAGCCTCTTCCTTCTTCCCGCATATTATTCACTAATTAGGTACAATTTATTCAAAATTACATCAGCATTCTTCACCTATTGTTCTTTACAAAAATATAATATTATCACCAGTTTTGAACATATGTTTATGAAGTGCCATGAACTCCAAGTGCTTCATGATAGCTAACCCCAGAGATACCAAGTTTCTTTTGTGCAAGATCAAGGCTCACTAAAGCGCAGAAAAAGAAGCAATGCTCTTCCCTGGCTGGCTATCCCTTTCCCCAATCTAAGGAAAAGATCGAATCAACTAAACGAAACATCCTTCTCTTCCTTCTTGCATACTTCATTAACCAACTCTAGTTAATTATTTCTTTCCTTAGATAATCTATCATCAGAAAAATTCAAAAGCCACAACAAGAAGGAAAACATATAGCTTGTGTATCGAGTAATGGTGGCTCACGATGAAGTAACACGGCCGTACATGTAACATTGACAGCACTATAGAAGAAACAGTATAACTACACACACGAGAAAAATAAACAGATTTATGCATGTTGTCTAGTTTGAATAGATATTATATGACTCCAAAATAGAATCAACATATGAGATGTGACACATATGAAACAACAAGCTAGTACTGGTAGGAAACAGAGAGAAAGAAATCAAAGCCAAGTTAAATTTATGCAAATAAATAGGGAGCTAGTGCAATCAATAAAATGAAACATGGAGATTTGAATTCCAACCAGGACAGGAATTCATGTGCCCCTGCACCACTGCTGCTAAAATTAACCGACAGAGAGAGAGACATAAACAACAACACTACTTTTGATCAATTTATGAGTGCATGTCCTCACAACATAATCCAAATAGATCGCGACATCGGGAGATGAACAATTAACACAATCAAGTCCCATACAGGTTAACACCAAAAACATCAGAGATCACAATGGCACAAAGAGAAAAACAGAGAGCGAGAGAGAGATAAAGAGATGCTACTTGGTTGTTGTTGTACATGTCCATGTCCTCGCGCTTGCTTGCCGATCTTCCTCGATCACCTGGCCGATGTGATCCGTCATCACGAGAACGGCGGCCTCCCCACGCCGCCGCCGGGGGCGCCCGGCCAGCCGCCGTGCCCGTCCACCGGCATTGGCGGCATCCCCATGGGCAGGTTGAAGAACGGAAGTCCAGCGGCTGCCGCGGCGGCCGGGTCGCCGCCGAACGGCACGCCAGCCTGGTCGCTCCCCGCCGGCGCTTGAGGGATCACCTCGTCGCCTTCCTCGAGCGGCAGCCTCTCGTAGGCGACGTTGCTGAACGACGCGGCCACGACGACCACCGGCCCGGCGGCGATGAGCGCGCCGGCGACGCTGCCGCCGACGACCTGCCCCTGCCCGTGGGCTAGGAAGGCGGCGAGGCTTGTGGCTCCCGGCGGCGCCGGCGGAGGGAGGAAGGAGCCGGCGAGGGAGAGTATTTCGAACCTACCGTGGAGCGTCGCCACCGCCGGCGAGGCGGGCCCTGTCTGGGACGACTGCGGCTGCCGGAGCGTGACGTTGGCGACGGTGCCGGCCGCCGAGAGCACGCAGACGCCGCGCTGCCGGCGGCGCGCGTAGGCGGTGAGCGCCTCGAAGACGTCGCAGCCGGCGGCGACCTCGAGGATGTGCGCCCGGAGCGCGTTCGCGCTCTCCCTGGTAATGATCACCGGCGGCTTGGGCTTGTTCTTGGATCCCGGCGGCCGGCCGCGGGGACGGCGAGCGACGACGTCCCCGCCGCCGATACCGGCGCCGCCGGCCGTGCTTGGGGTGCCTCCGCCTCCGCTCCCCGGAGACAGCGAGTCCTGGCCGTCGTCGGAGCCACCGGCGCCGCCGTCGACATCGTGGTGGAGGTGGAGCGGCTGGTGGTGCTGGTTGAGGTAGGAGCTGGTTCTCAAATCCAGGCCTGCCATCTTTCTAGGGTAGGAGAAGAGCTAATTATAAGTTAGTAAGTAAGGAGTATAGTAGCAATAAGAGGAGTAAAAATAATGGCTACATAACAGTACCGATAATATTAATAATTGGAGATGCAAGAGAAGAAGTGGTGGTGATGATGAAGAAAAACACAGCACAGTAGGAGGAGGAGGAGAAGAGAAGAGAAGTGATCCTGTGATGTGTGTCTGTGTGTTTCTTTAGGGTTTGTGGTGCTTGTTTTCTTGGAGGAGAGTAAAGAATGGTTTTTGGGATGTGGGGAGAGAAGAAAAAGGAGCTATAGCTCTCTCAACCTTGTTGGTGTTTCTTTTCTGCTTTGTTAATTTATATATCCTGCTTGGTGATGGTGTTTGTTCATGTGGATGGATTTGTGGTGTGTCCTTTGTGGACTACTGGTGCATAGATTTGGCAGGGAAAAGCTAGCAAGGGAAGACCAAAGATGGAGCAATGGAGGTGCAGGATGGAGGAGGCAGAGATGGAAGAACCCAATGGGGGCAGGAGAGAGGAATTAGTGATCTGATCGATGGCAAAGGAAGATGAGAAAGGGATAGGTTAGTGGTCTTTGGAGTTGATGGAGAGGAGAAATAGAATACAGGATCTAGTGAGAGATTGCCGCGATGGGCAAGGTGATGGCTAGTGTATTTGACTGACATGTGGGATCATACAACGTGAGGCCCTACATGTCTGTCGCACATGGGGCATGCATGGAAGTAGCGTCGGAGCGCGTAGCTTTTCTTGAGAGAGAAGGATCATACAACGTTGATGCTTATGCACGCAAGTGGGGGAATTAGTTTAATCCTTCAAGTTGAGCATATTTTATTAGCCCTAGACCAAAGCGATGAGCTGAGCCATTGGGTTTGTGCATTCAGACAATTTCGGTTTAAGTGGGGGGCATGTGGGACTACTCGATGCACTACACATCTCTCTCTCTCTCTCTCTCTCTCTCCTTCATTCAACAGGTACATGCGTGTACAGCGTGCCTTGAATTATTCCAAAGAGCAACTCATGTCTAGCTAGAGTCCAGCTTGGAATATGGGTTGTCCTGGCTACCTCCATGATTTGGTGCCAATTAGAAGAGGTTAGGTCCGGATTAGGGTTTCCTAGACCGTATGGTCCTGGTTGTTTTCTTGCTGGTTAGTGGAGGATGGCTGGGGCCTGGGGCAGCAGTTTGACCATCACAGTAGTTGTGTAATAGCACCCCTCGTTATATATGACCCTATCCCTCGATGCGCCTAAGGGGACATAAATCCAATTGAAGCTTTTTCTTTGCGAATAAAATTCAACTGACGCTAATGGCCCTTCTTTTTTTGATTGACCAGATTAAAGGGCCAAAGTAAGTTGCTTTAGCACAGCACCTACTTGTTTAATTTGGACAACCCTATGACGATGTTGAACTAAAATTTTGTATCCTAGTATATGAATATATCTATCTGTGCGATGTTTGCAGTAAACAAGTCATGGTACTGCATATGACTGTTCGTGTAATGAAGGTAACAAATCTGATAATGCATGCATAAATCTATGTAATAATACAGTTGATCCCATAGCAAGTAGTAGTGTAGTAACTGGGGAAGGCACAAAGTATTAAATGGAGCACGTTGTTGCTCTAATTTTAAATCACACCATGTTCAAACTGAATGTGTACCACTACTCTGATGATTGATTAACTTAGCGAATCGACATTTAACATCAATCATGGACACCAAGTCAAACTGTCAGAATGAGAGAAAATTCAGCATGGATCTATTGTTTAGTAATTATTAATTATCAATGTAAGTCACTCCTATTTGATTAGTCAAAGCTGATCTGTTTAGTGAACGAAAATTTGGTGAGGCTGATCATGGAAATTGCACGATACCGCAGGTGTCGGCATGTTAATTATAGTGAAAAAAACAATAAATCAGTAATTGTTTACTCAAAATGATCCTCCCAAGTAATCGCGAATAATATGCATTTCCAGCAAAAAAAAAGATTAATGTTGTGTCAAACGGCCTTTATAAATAGTAAATTATATATATGTTTGATATACTTGGTCAGTATCAATGTAAGATATTGTCTGCACTTGACAAAAGATGAATGTTCAACACTTACATGCATATTTTATTGGGACATATGTAACACATATTGCGCTCTTATCAATGATGAGATCTCTACAGTGAAATCAAATTTTCTCTGTGAGAGGTCTTTGTTAATATCAAGAACATTATTTTATACCAACCACGATAAAAAGCTATTGTTGAACTAACTGATCTTTTTTTTATCAAAGAAGGATACTTTTGATTAAAGCACATCCACGAAAGAGAGACGTGTTTCAATCATGCCACAGTTATCGCATTGTTTTTAACTTATGTCTTCCATCCCAACCAAGCTTGTTGAATTATGCTGAAGTTACATTTGTATAATGTACCGTTATTTATGATTGATCCATGATATAAAAATAAAAGGAACAATGTATATAGAACTATATATGAACCCCTAAATGCTAATTTTTATTTAAATGAGCTGCCCAATTAAAACCAAAATATCCTAGAAATTTACCAGAACAGTTACCATATATTTACATCACTGTTAGCAAAATGCTGAAGAAATTTTTTAATATAATTTACCATTAAGATCTGTCGTGTAAAAAATGTGACAAACTTTTCACATTTTATATATATGGGCCTACCTATAGTCACACCAGCTGAAATGATATATAGGTAAAGAAAAGAGAAGGCAGGTGCATATATACAATCCCAGGTACACACATATGGTAAACGGGACTGCAGTGACCTTACTAAGATTCTTCGGAATATTTTACTCCCCACAATGAAATCAAAACCTACAACCACCTTTTAGTCTGCTGTTGGTACCGGAACCAAATTAAAGATTCATATTGAAGAAAGGGACTTCTTCGATCCACAAATTATATATATATTATTATTATGTGCTGCCTGTTGATTGAATTTGTTGAGGCCCTGTTCCAAACCTCTAGAGCTAATAGTTAGCTAGCTAAAAGCCAATAGCTATCTATTAGCTGGCTAATTGTTAGCTAGCTAACTATTAGATGGAGGGTGTTCCAAACCTCTAGCTAATAAGGTAGCTAATTGTTACTTTGTGTCTCATACCTTTGTCTTTTCTTTTACCGCCAAAACAACTGCTTTTATTATTTATGTTAGGGCGAGATAGGGTTGAAGAGTGTTGGTCGTTCGTACGCACCCACTTATATACCGCAAGAGGACGGTGTACTGTTGTAGCACTTTTTCCCTTAGAGTATTCCAAGGTTTAATATCGATCCACAGAGAACAAGCGGGACTTAAACTATTATTTAAACTACTAAATCAATATAGCAAAAGATGTGTGTGAGAAAGGATGATTAACAGCTAGAGGTGAAAGGGCCTGCGGTTGTATCAAGGTTATTAAAGGATTCTCTCCTATGGTTCGGGGTACTGGCATGCAACTCAGGTTATAGGTCAATTGATAGGTTTAGTATTCTACAAGACATGGTGGTTTCGTTCGCCCCGATCCTGTCACGATGAGGGTTAATAGTTCCCCACTGGTTTCTTACACTATGTGATAAACACGTATGGATCAGATACGAATTCGAAGCATCACATAGACTGAACGTATCAAAAGAGTATCTTAAGTGTGAGAGTTACATAACCAGATTTCCCTCGCCACGGAGAGAATATGAGATCTACTCACGCATCATACTGCAACACATGAACATGGGTACAGTAGGACGCGGGAATTCGGCGTGGTCCCACAGGTGCCGATCGGTACGGCAGTGTGCCGGTCGGCACAGTCTTCCTTTTTGGTGGTGATGATCGGTGATCGCCGTCTTCGCCGCCACAACCTTCAACCTAGGTCAAAATCTCCGTATGTGTGTCTGTCTCCTTGCCGCCCCCTTTCCTTCGTGACCAAGATCTTCTCTTTATAGTCTCTTTCGGTTGTGGGCTGGATTTCACCGACTCCGACTCTGATATTTCTTCTGGGCTCCATATTCTCCGAGTGGGCTTCAAGTTCGGGCCCGACCTCCGTTGTGCCGATCGGCACACAGGACGTGCCGATCGGCACGGTCTCCAATTTCCTCGTTCTTCGGGCCTCCAGCAGCTCTTTACTCGTAGTCTTTTAATTCTCACCTGTTTCCTGTAAATCTTCCGAATACACAGAAACTACGCATATATATGATAATGGGGGTTAATTGTTAGCAATAATGACTTAATAAGGTATTAGAAACACCATATTTGTCATATAAAATGTGCACCTAGAAAGCACCAACAGCTCCCCCACACTCAAATCATTGCTAGTCCTCGAGCAATTCAAACCATGAAAATCATCACCGTGCTTTCGTCATGCTAAGAAGCAAAAACTCTCACAAGTCTCTAACTTAGTTATTGTCAATCATCTCATCGAATTAGTATCCCTCCACGAAACTTTCTCTCAATTTTTGAAAACAATTTCACCTCAAAACTTGAGTCGACCAAATCAATCACAAGGCTTGTCAAACAATTATTTTGTCTCCCTTTATATCACTTAAGAAGAATGCAAAAGCTTCAGACTTCACTCAATCGCTCAAATGTATTTCCTTCCCTCTCCTATTCTATAATATAAGGCTCTTTTGTGGATCTCGGAAAGTATATAACCAAATTGAATCGAAAGAACTACTAAGTCAACAATTCGCTCTATCATGCCTTCTAAAAGGGAGTTTTCATCATAGGAATTCAGAGTATAAGTACAAGGATCAAGGGAAAAGAAAACAATCGAGAATGAACGAAATAGAATTGAGAAGGGATCAAGCTTGGAGTATATACAGATCTTTTTAGAATTTTGACTCTTGCTGCAGTCTGCTTCCTCTGATATTCACTTTTCTCTTTATTTTTGACTCCTTTTTTTTTTATTTTTCCTTTCCGTGCCGATCGGCACAGTGTCGTGCCGGTCGGCACCTGACTAATTTAATTCTTTTTCTTCTTTTTCTTCTTTTGTTTCTTTGCAGACTGCTAACAGAGCATATTTTGGATCGAAATCTGTCTAAATTTCACATTTGCTTGTAGGTTGTATCAAGGAGGAGGGAGAAACGATGAAATATCGGTTTTTTCGGGTAGAAAGAACTTGATGATAGATGGCTGGCAAACTGAGATGAACAAATGAAACTTCTCCCTTCTAGCTTAGTCGTAATCAAGAGCAAAGAGTTGACAAAGACGTCTTCCTATCAAAAGGTTTATGTGTAGGTTTCTCTCATCTCATTTGGCTTAGTGTAATAGGCACAATATCAAATCCTCAGCCAAATGCTTCAACTTATGATGATAGAAGGGGTTTTCGAAAAGTGGATATATAAAGCCAAGCGATTATTCAATGAACTCAAGTAGATTGGCAAAACGATCGTCAAAAACAAAATCAAGAATATGGGGTAACGCATCGATTTGACAACTAACACTAACTTTATTCAAGACATTGCAATAATTCTTGACCTCGAAGCTTAACTAAGCACACCATCTCAAACCTCTCTAAGAAAACTCTCACACTTGCACACACTAACTCAAACCAAACTAAATTCGAAGCAAACGACCTTAAGAAGTGTAAGGGCGAATCCCCCACACTCAAACCTTGCAATGTCCCTATTGCAAAAAGAAAAACGACTAGACCAACCTAATCTGAAATGCCATGCCTCCTCAACATGCTAAAGATGCTTCGAATGTTCCTCATGAGAAAAGAGTAGTCCGCCGCGGCCATGCTCTCCATGTCATCAATCCGTATATCAATGTCCCGATGGTGCCTATAGCATCTCTCCATATCATAATAGAGACGTTCGATGTTTCTCCTGCAGATTGGGCAACAGTTGGCAGGACGATCATGGCGCTCATCTCGCAGGGGCGAATTTGTGTCAGAACCTCGAGGTGCCGGTCGGCACGGCGCACGTGCCGATCGGCACGTGGCACCATTCACCTGGTAACGCGGCCCTGAATTGCCTTGAGCTCCTGAAAGGTCTCCTGAAGCTCCTTCAGCACTAGGTGGTTTGGCATCAGTTGGTTCTGGCTCGTCCTCCATCGCTTCCTCCTCGGGATCTTCTTCCGGATCCTCTTCGGGATCTTCTTCATCCTGTGCGACAAGATTAGCTAATGGGTGTTCTTGCACAGGAGATGTCTCTATATAGCTCACTGATTCCGAGGTATATCTTGCTCTTGGCTTCGCAGAAAGACGAACGGAACGCCGAACTCCCTCTATTTCCTTTGATCGCTTCTGTGGAGGCTCATCATCAGAGGAATCATCAGATATCTCAACAAAATCCACAACCTTAAGGTGGTGCCGGTCGCCACACGGACCGTGCCGGTCGGCACTCCTGCCGTTTCTTGCGAAATATGCTTCTAGGTCTGCCAGGTTGCGCGCTCTCCTCTGTGCAGCGTTGTCTCTGTCAATACGCCTCTGAATTTCATTATTGATCTCTTTAGGGGTCATGCGCCCTTTGGCAACTGGAAAGCCATCATCATAGACAAAGGCCGCGGGGATGCATTCAGGATCCGCTAAATAATTCTCAATCTGCCTCTGATGGTCTTTTAGACAGTAAAAACACTTACATCCAAACCTCGGGTGTTCCTGTGCAGAATCTTCTCTTGGAGGTCTTCCCAGTCGGTCAGGACGCGTGGGAGTGCAGTGTGCCGATCGGCACATAGGATGTGCCGGTCGGCACCGCCATCAGGGTTCCTTCCATCGTTCAGCCGAGACCTATGGATGGTCAGAAAGCAGTCTTTGTCTAACTCTTCCCTCTCGCTATCAGTAAGGATCGATTCAAAAGTGATAAGATCATCATATGTCAAAGGACGTTCCATAGCGAGAAGCCTATCCATTGTATACCTATCGGAAACCGGTGTGCTATCATCAATCTTGGATTTACCTTTGCGTACTAGCACTTCTCTGACCTTCTTCCGAAGGGCGTCATCCATCTCGTTCTTCTCTCTATTGAACGCATCCGCTTCACTCTTCAACATCCATCGTTGCTTCAGGTGTGACCAGACGATTGGATCGTCCTCGGTGGGGTTGATGCTCCTGTTGCTCACCCATGGCAGAGTTGGGCTCATCGGCGAAAGTACGGCTCCGTGCCGGTCGGCACGGCGGTCGTGCCGATCGGCACAGTCGCCTCCGCTTCCGGTTTCGCCGTCTTGCATTGTCTTCTGCTCCAGGGTTTGCTAGAAACTCCGGCGGCGCTCGATGTTTGATGATGAGATCCGAGACAACTCCTTCATATATATATCCATAATTCTCTTGGTCGAACCGGACTCTATCTCGTAAATTTGGAAGTCACCGAAGCATGTCTTGGAGGAAGGGCAAAAACTAAACTCAAAACGACACGGACTCTCCCGTGCCGATCGGCACAGATTTGTGCCGGTCGGCACGGAGGCAAAGTTGCCTCAAACGACTCAAGAAAATCAAAGAGACACAAAACACACAGAAAAAAACAGTAAAAACAACAGTGCTTTTGTTTTACGTCGTTAAGCTCGACCACCCAATCACTCAATTCACAGAATATATATCGAATGACTTTAACTCAAAAGTGTCGGGTTCAAGATATACCTTTAATCGTTGGCCATTCACCGTGTATGTATTTTGCTTTCCATCCATGATGACAACAGCTCCGGAAGGAAGAACTTTATGAACAAGATACGGTCCATCCCATTTACTTTTCAATTTGCCTTTACCGAACAACCGAAATCTTGAATTGAATAGTAGCACCCTATCTCCTTCGTAAAATTCCTTTTTCAATAGCTTCTTATCATACCACTTCTTCGTTTTCTCTTTATAAATGGCCGCATTCTCATAAGCTTTTAGGCGCATCTCCTCGAGTTCACTAATTTGAATCTTCCGTTTTACCGCAGCAGCATCTAAATCCAAATTCATCTCTTTGATCGCCCAATAGGCTCTATGTTCTAACTCTACAGGCAAATGACAAGTCTTTCCATAGACGAATTGATAGGGTGTCATACCTATTGGTGTCTTGAATGCTGTGCGATAAGCCCAAAGTGCGCCATTCAACTTGTTTGACCAATCCTTTCCTTCTTTTGTAACAATTTTATGCAGAATTCCCTTCAACTGTTTATTAGAAGTTTCTGCTTGGCCGTTGGTCTGTGGATGATAGGCTGTCCCAATTCGATGCTCAATACCCATCTTCTTCAAAGCTTTAGTAAATTCATGCCCGGTAAAATGAGATCCACCATCTGTAATAATGACTCTAGGAACACCATATCTTGGAAATATGCACTCCTCCAATATTTGCTTGGATTCACGAGTTGTACTGTTTCGACATGGTATTGCTTCTACCCACTTTGAGACATAATCCACAGCAACCAAAATATATTCATAACCATGCGAATTAACAAATGGTCCCATAAAATCCATGCCCCAAACATCGAATATATCAACTTGCAAGTTATACTTCAAAGGCATAGCATTACGAGCATTAACGTTTCCAATTCTTTGGCATTGGGGGCATCTAGCAACATACCTTTTAGCATCTTCGTGCATTGAAGGCCAATAAAATCCACTAGCCCATACCTTGGCCTGTGTTCGAAAGTGCCCATAATGTCCACCATACTCAGATGAATGACACTTTTTCAATATGCTTTCGCGTTCGTCACGAGGCACGCACCTTCGAACAGCTCCATCTTCACAATATCTGTATAGATAAGGATCATCCCATATGAACTTCCTCATCTCACTGACAATCCTCCTTTTTGAATTCTTGCTACAATCATCAAGCTTCCCTTTGAATCCATTTATGATATCTTGCATCCATGATTCTCTATGATCTTTAATCTGAAATAGCTGCTCTTGCGCCATGGCATCACCAATGCATCCCTCCTTGTTCTCAAGCGTCAAACGAGACAGATGATATGCTACTGAATTCTCAACCCCTTTCTTGTCTCTAATCTCCAAATCAAATTCTTGTAGCATCAAAACCCAACGAAGCAATCTAGGTTTCGACTCCTTTTTAGAGACAAGATATCTAATAGCAGCATGATCCGTATAAACAATGACCTTAGAATTGAGGATATAGGATCTAAATTTCTCAAATGCAAATATAACAGCTAGCATCTCTTTCTCTGTTGTTGTATAATTAATCTGGGCTTCATTGAGAGTTTTACTAGCATAGTAGATAGCATGCACTTTACCTTCCTTTCGTTGTCCAAGAACCGCTCCTACTGCATAGTCACTTGCATCGCACATAATCTCGAAAGGTAAATTCCAATCCGGAGGTTGCATAATAGGTGCAGAACATAATGCTTCTTTCAACTTCCGGAAAGCAGTAAGTCTTTCATCATTCATCTCAAATTCAACATCCTTTTGCAGCAATTCCGTCAATGGCTTAGCAATCTTTGAATAATCCTTCACAAATCTGCGATAAAAATTTGCATGTCCAAGAAAACTTCGCAGTGTCTTAATATCATTAGGCGGTGGCAATCTTTCAACTGTAGATATTTTAGCTTTGTCTACCTCAATACCTCGGTTAGAAATAACATGCCCCAAAACAATCCCTTCGGTTACCATGAAGTGACATTTCTCCCAATTAAGAACTAAATCAACTTCTACGCACCTCTTTAGAACTTTCTCTAAATTTGCTAAGCAATGATCAAAATCAGTACCATGAACAGAGAAATCATCCATAAATACCTCCATAATGTCTTCGATGAATTCAGCAAATATAGCATTCATGCATCTCTGAAATGTAGCCGGTGCGTTGCAAAGACCGAATGGCATTCGCCGATACGCATAAGTTCCATAAGGACAAGTGAAAGTGGTCTTATGCTGATCTTCAGGTCTAACAGGGATTTGAAAGAAACCACTATAACCGTCGAGATAGCAAAAATAAGAGTTCTTGGCTAACCTTTCAAGCATCTCATCGATGAACGGTAGTGGGTAATGGTCTTTCTTTGTGGCTGCATTCAGCTTTCTGTAATCAATGCACATTCGCCATCCCGTAACTGTCCGTTGAGGGATCAACTCATTGTTCTCATTAGGCACAACTGTGAGTCCTCCTTTCTTTGGCACGCAATGCACTGGACTCACCCATTCACTATCAGCAACTGGATAAATCATTCCTGCATTAAGAAGTCTCAGCACTTCTTTCTTCACAACTTCCTTCATGCCCTCTTTCAATCGTCGCATGCCTTCAACGACTGGTTTAGCTGATTCTTCAAGATTGATCTTATGTGTGCAAAAAGCTGGACTTATTCCTTTGATATCATCAAGACAATATCCGATCGCTTTCTTGTATTTTCTCAAAACAGCAAGCAATCGTGTTGTCTCTTCTTCATTCAAAGCACTATTGACGATGACGGGATAAGTTTTATCTTTGCCTAAGTATTCGTACCTCAGACCATCAGGAAGTGGCTTCTGTTCTACTTCTGGTGCTGCACCAGGATCCAGATTACCCAAAGGCTCAAATTGAGGATTTTCATCTTCGTGCCGGTCGGCACACTCACCGTGCCGATCGGCACAGTCTTGGATTTCGGCCTCTTCCTTATCTGACTCTTCAAACAGTTTGTTTAACGGGTCTGAGTATCCTGTACTGATTTCTTCATCTTTTTCTGTAAAGAATTCCTGAAGAGAGGGTGGTTCGTCACTTTCTTGAACGACGGGTGGGTCTTCGAATTCAAAAAGGACTTCCTCTCCGCCCAGAGTCAATTTGAGATGACCTTTTCCAGCATCAATAACAGCTTGTACAAGCTTTAAGAAAGGTCTTCCCAAAATAATATCTTCAACTCCAACTTCACCTTTATCAAGAACAAAAATATCCACCGAATAGTATTCTTTCTTACCTCAATGTTCAGATCCTTGATTACTCCCAGCGGTTTAGTTCTCCTCCCATCCGCCATGATTAGCTCAAGCTCGGTTCCTAGCAATCTTCCTTTTATGTCATAGGGCATATCCATGAATGCTTCATACGTCATCAAGCTGACGCGGGAACCAAAATCACATAATGCTTTAGGAAAGCTTCTATGCCCTATTTCGCACGGTATATAGGATCGACTTCCGTTCGTTCCGTAAGGCCAACTGCATATACTCCGCACAATCCTTCATACGGCGATGGGACAAAACAAGTATCAAATAGCTTCTTTGCTTGTTGGACCTCCATCTGATCAATTTCCATATCGTCCTTATACAACTTCCCCAATACTTCTCCGATGACGACATTATCCAATATCTTTGAAGTTCTAGTGTCCTTAGGGAAGTTATACTGAACCCCTGTAGTAGAGGCATACCTTGGATCATATGTTCTCCTCATACTTAGCAGATTCGAGCTGAAATCTATAGGAATCCAATCCAATGGTTCGAACTCGGCCAACGGTCTAGCGTTGCTCAAGGTTGGATCTCCTACTGGTCTTGGAAATTTATTCACGAAGCTGTTTTCATGCTCCTCTAATATGGCAGCTTCAGTCTTGGAAATCCCTTTGACAGCATTCAGAGTGCCGGTCGGCACAGGATGTGTGCCGGTCGGCACTGTGGCCTGGATTGTGCTGATCGGCACAGGGACCGTGCCGATCGGCACCTCATCCAATCTGGGTCTTTTTCAAATCGCCTTGCGCTGGTTCTTCTGTTCTTACTGTTAATTCCGCTTCAGATACTGTACAGCCTTCCGCTTTAGCTTTCAAATCCGAAGAACCTTTGCCGGTGTCGGCTTTTCAGGGGGAATTGGATCTTCTTGGAATTCTTCCCAATGCTTATGCATAGCTTCAGTCTTCGATATCTTACTCAAGAGATCCAGACCTGCAGTAGCAGTCAAGTCGAGGAAACTCCCTCCAGCTGAACTATCCAAATGCATCCTGGAGGTTCCTTCAAGAGACATGTAGAATGTCTGAGCAGTCAAGTTATCATCCATGCCCAAATCGGGGCCTTGCTTCAATAAAGATTTGAAGCGTGACCATGCTTGCGTGAGGGTCTCTTCTTTCATTTGCTCGAAGTTAACCACTTCTCTTCTCAGTTTCTGCACCTTCGGAAGCGGGAAGAAATGCAAACAGAAATTTCCTACAAGCTTATCCCAGTTTCCCTTAGCTTCACGGGCTGCAGATTTATACCATTCTTTGGCTCTTCCATCTAGAGAAAATGGAAATAGCAACCATTTGTACCAATTCTGAGGCACTCCCTCATGCTTGAAGGTTTGACAGAGAACTTCTAGATCTTGCAGATGTGTGTACGGGTTCTCGTCCTTCGTCCCAGAGAATTTGCTGTTCTCGACCATTTTGATGATGGTCGGGTTGAGAACGTATGACGAAGCAGTGACTTTCTCATCGGAAGTTTGTGGAATCAGCAATCCCGGAGACGGTAGTGAATGCTCCCTAACAGTATGAGCCGGTTCAGGAGTACCCATCCTAAAAACACAGAAAGAAAACACAAAAACAAACTAGAAAAGAGAGGATTAGAGGTTAGTAGAATAAATAAATAGTAAAAGAACTGGCTTGTTCCCCGGCAACGGCGCCAGAAAACGTGCTTGTTGGTCGTTCGTACGCACCCACTTATATACCGCAAGAGGACGGTGTACAGTTGTAGCACTTTTTCCCTTAGAGTATTCCAAGGTTTAATATCGATCTACAGAGAACAAGCGGGACTTAAACTATTATTTAAACTACTAAATCAATATAGCAAAAGATGTGTGTGAGAAAGGATGATTAACAGCTAGAGGTGAAAGGGCCTGCGGTTGTATCAAGGTTATTAAAGGATTCTCTCCTATGGTTCGGGGTACTGGCATGCAACTCAGGTTATAGGTCAATTGATAGGTTTAGTATTCTACAAGACATGGTGGTTTCGTTCGCCCCGATCCTGTCACGATGAGGGTTAATAGTTCCCCACTGGTTTCTTGCACTATGTGATAAACACGTATGGATCAGATACGAATTCGAAGCATCACATAGACTGAACGTATCAAAAGAGTATCTTAAGTGTGAGAGTTACATAACCAGATTTCCCTCGCTACGGAGAGAATATGAGATCTACTCACGCATCATACTGCAACACATGAACATGGGTACAGTAGGACGCGGGAATTCGGCGTGGTCCCACAGGTGCCGATCGGCACGGCAGTGTGCCGGTCGGCACAGTCTTCCTTTTTGGTGGTGATGATCGGTGATCGCCATCTTCGCCGCCACAACCTTCAACCTAGGTCAAAATCTCCGTATGTGTGTCTGTCTCCTTGCCGCCCCCTTTCCTTCGTGACCAAGATCTTCTCTTTATAGTCTCTTTCGGTTGTGGGCTGGATTTCACACCGACTCCGACTCTGATATTTCTTCTGGGCTCCATATTCTCCGAGTGGGCTTCAAGTTCGGGCCCGACCTCCGTTGTGCCGATCGGCTTTTGAAAAAACTATATATTGATAGAATGACACTTAAACTGAAACGAAGGGAGTGTTATCCAGTGTTGGCCAAACGAACACAGGACGTGCCGATCGGCACGGTCTCCAATTTCCTCGTTCTTCGGGCCTCCAGCAGCTCTTTACTCGTAGTCTCTTAATTCTCACCTGTTTCCTGTAAATCTTCCGAATACACAGAAACTACGCATATATATGATAATGGGGGTTAATTGTTAGCAATAATGACTTAATAAGGTATTAGAAACACCATATTTGTCATATAAAATGTGCACCTAGAAAGCACCAACAAAGAGCGAGGGCAAAAAGGTCAAATGACAAGAATTAGCTGAGTTTAGCAGAGGTCGGGCAGCTTGTGAACTAATTGTTAGCTGGGAATCCACTAATTGTTAGCTAAGGCATTAGCTGTACCCGTTCCAAACCTCTATCGCTAATTTTAGCTGCTAATTGCTATCCCTAGAGGTTTGGAACAGGGCCTAAGTTGTGTGCAACGCAACCATTGATTGATTAATTGGCTCTCCAAGTTGACCAACCGCCCAAGTAGCTACCTAATCACACAAAAGGATGGTAAATGGTCTTAGTTTTATACCCATTATGTCTTTGTCACCTTACTGATCAAACTGAATATTTATAAGTTGGCAATTCAATGTCGATCCTGACAAGGCGCGCCATATTTTGTATACGCACACAAACTCCAGCTCAAAGGTCAATGATCCAACTAAGAAGGTAATTTCATTGCAATTTAATTCGGTGCGCTAGCATCAGCGGAAGAAAAGAGGAACACAAGCCGTCGCGTAGCGCACCCACTTGAACATTGTTGAACAAGCCGATCGACGGGAAACTAAAATAAAAAATATACATATGCCGCACATGAATAAATCATTGAGTCGGCATCGTCACTGGGCCGGTATATGAATTTAAACAAGAGAGATGTTTGGGATAAAAACCGAAAGGTTGTTGCCTGACGTACTACTGTCTGTTCTGTTCTTCTATGTAATATAGTGTGTCAATGGTTCCTATATCTGCAAATATGTGTTGATAGCTCCATGTCTTACCTCACCACAGTTAGGTACGTACGCCTTCCCTGTGTTTTTCCCCTTACAAAATGTAACAATGCTTAATTAGATAGTAGTCTCACCAAGTTGGGGGTGATAATTAACATCAGGTAGTATATGTTGAGGAAAAGAAATGACACAGCTGTAGCAACACTTAAGTTGCTGCAACTCAATCATGCTACACTTTGATCCACTCCTAATTAAGCTGTATTTGTGGCAACTGTGCCAATCGACCGCCAAACAGACGCTATTGTATACTACCTCTGTCTAAGAATATAAGGATTTGTTGACTTTCAGACATCACATTTGACAAATTTTCTTATTTAAAAAATTATGAAAATAATAGTTATTTTGTTTATGACTTGTTTCATCACTAGATATATTTTAAATACGACTTAATTATTTTTATATTTTCAAAAATCATCAAATATGATGTCTTAAAGTCAATAAATCTTTAATATTTCTAGACTTTCTTTTCATTTTCTCGGTAACGAACAGGTGGGGTTTGCGCGCGCGTGCGGGCCGGTCAGGCTCTGCATTACGTACGTACGTGTGGCGCGGCATGTGCGTGCGCGTGTGAGCGGGAGAGATCGCGGACACGCACCTGTGTCGCGTGCCTGGACGTGTCGGCCACGAGGGTGCCCATTACTAGCACTCACTTCACCTCGGGACTCTCTCTCTCTCTCTCTCCCTGCATCTTCCCCCGCAGATCCCGGGCGGCACCTGCAACTGCAATGACCCACCAGGCATCCAATCGCTGCCGGTCAAGTCCAACGACGACACAGCTAGCTTGGCTACCGCAGCCATCGAGATCACCTCGGCATGGCCGTGTGAGCGTGCGTGCGTGCGTGCGGATGCCTGCATTCGCGGCAGGCCACAGCTAGCTAGCTGCTCCGTCGTCACGCCCATATCTCCACGCATGTGCAGGTAGGCACTACCCACGGCCGCCATGCCGTCGTGCTTCGTGCGCGCGCCCATGTGCTCGCACGCACCACTTTCTTCCCCGGCCGGCCCTCCCCGATCGATCGCCTCCCTTTCATGCCGATCGAGCAGCGCCATGCTTGCTTTCCACTGTGCTTGTTGCAACAGTGGCGGTCATGGGAGAGAGTGGTGGGTTTAGGATCAATACCATGCGCCTGATACCCCATCTCCACCTAATTAAGTATCTCCTCAGAATATACGTACACATATGCCGCTGGTTAGTTCAAATTTGAGTTGACCAACGGCACCAAAAAAGATTAATAGAGGGAGTAATTTCAATGGTAAAACTCATCTTGCGATACCAAAATTCCTCATCCCCTTACACTACAAGAATTGAACTCTTTCCCTACAGCTTCTTTCAAAATGGCCAACAGTTTCTTGTATATTTGATTAGTTATTTTCTAAACTGTAGGTAATGACTTTGTAGGGGATTACATTGTGGGTAATATGCCAAACTGTTGGGAATGCTGTGAATTTGCACCAGAAAACTGTAGGCCACTGGTGAAAAATAGTGAAGAGAGGCAAAACTGTCAGCCACCTATAGAAAACTGTCGGTAATTAATCAGTTTCTTGTAGTGTTATGACAAGACTGAGGTTGTCTTCTACAAAAACATGCATGAATTACCCTTTTTAAAAAAAAAGAAATGTAGAGATAACCTGAATAATCTAGGAAATGACCGCACTTTGCGATGAAAGGCAGAATACGACCTAGATATGCGCAAGCACAGGATATGTGACAAGACTAGCATTATTGCTTGCATAAGAATCTATTATATATATCCTTAGATTGCATTTTCGCTTTTCTTTATCTATCTTATCGATTACTTAGTTGATTTGTAGGGAAATTCTTCCTAATGTCTTAGAGATGCAGGCAGGCAGTGTGAATGCATGTTCTTGTTACTTGGAGCTGCTGACTATGAAGCGTGGCACATGTGTACTAGTAGCAAATTGATTCGATGCATGAATATGTAGTAGCACACTTTCAATGCTAATTGTGGATTAGTTGATTTATTTAACTATTACTACTTTAGCGCATTTCCCTAGATCCGATCTGTCGTATGCTTGGGCAGCCAACTATTTTGTGCCACATCACCGCGGAGGCCACGTGGGTTGTTCCCTTCACCACTCTGTCCAACCACCTCCCATCGGTGTGAAATTTGGTCGTCGGTCGACGCCGTATCCGTTTACTTTACCACACACATCATGCGAGTCACCAGCGTGCATGCCTACCACGCTCGCGATACGAATCCATGGAAGGTTCTCGAAGGTCGTAAGGCCAAGGCATATACTATTGTCATAAACTCCTATATCTACTACAGTCATGCTATGTAGAGTATAAATTCAATAAGGCATATTCAGAGTAAGATGCCTGTATTTCAATTCCTCAAAGCAGCTAAGACATACCAGCTAATCCGGACCAATTCGTAAGTTAGTGAATGATGGATAAAGATTTAACCCAACGATCATGGAAGGTTGTACTAACTGACTACATTATTTTAGAAGTGTAATTGACTACATAATGTTTACATCAGTTCTTCTTTGTTATTCCCCACCCCCCAAAAAAAATGTTAGTTCTTCTTTGAAGCACAGAAAGAGCTTGTAGCCTAGCGGTTACAAGAGCGTCACTAGCACCTTATGTTCTGGGTTCGACTCCCCGTAAGAGCGAATTTTCTAGGAGGATTTAACGGTATTCTGCTTTCAGCGTCTGGCGATGTGGCCGTCAACAACGAGGCGCCAGTGGTGACTTCGTGAATCTCGAGGATTTGCTAAAATCCTTCAAAAAAACAGTCTCACAAAAGAAAAAAATCACAGAAAATAGCTCAATTTGTATGTCATCTTTTCCTTCAAAAAATTCTTCAAAAAATTGTATGTCATCACAATTCAGTGGTCATAATTTGTAACGAGGGCTGAGTTCATCAGCAGGGTTTCACGGAAATGCATGGACGCAGTCAGTGATCAGAGAATCCAATTCATGCATGAGAGACACGCTGGAGCCGGCTGGTTCGGTAACCAGAAGCTTCTGAATTCCCTCGAGGTTCTCACCTGCCACGTAGGACTACGCGACCGAGACAGCGGTGGTTGCGAGATGGCTCCAACATAGTCAATTCGGACGACGCCATCGCTCACATACAATATGCGCTAGCTGCACATTTCACGATCGACGCCTACGTGGCGCCTACGAGAGTCAGCATATCAACTTGTGCATCGGCTGCTTTTGTCTTTTGAAATCTCAAGTGCTTCTTGCTTTAGCGATCCAGTCGTTCGCTGCAAAGAAGAAAAAAGGAGGTCGAGGGACAGATTGATGGAATTTAATTACTTTTTTTTCTTTTCTCCACTTATGGTTTGGTTAATCCCATGCATGAATCATGCATCCATGTACTTTCCTTTGGTCATTCTTTACCATCGTAAAATTCAGTTACTTTCTACCTAACAGATTTCGTCTTGCAATTTACCGAAGATCATATCGAATATATGCTCCTATATATGATGACTTGTGGCGTCATTTTATATCAGACTGAAGACACAATTAGTTTTAATATCATATATACATGCAGACATCAAGCATATCACACGGGGAGACTTTCAACAATCTGGCACTTTACTCGCACAAAACAATCTGGCACTTGGTTTAGACTGTTTTCTACGATGGTGTGTCCAGGACCAGCTTGTTCTTTTCACCATTTGTTTAATGCAATGTCACCGATTGCTCGCGCTAAGTTTATTGGATAAGATGATTCGAAGCAATCTAGCATGTGCTCAAGTTCCAATAAGTTTTTGTTCTTGTCCATTTGTTTTAATCGGCAGCTGGATAATGTTACTTTCAAGCAAGCCAAGATTCCATTCTGCAATGGTAAGCGATTCGCAAGATGCCTCCGACCAAACATTTTGAAACTAACAACGATGCCATATTAATTTACAGAGTGCACTAACAAATTTTGATGATCTCTATTTTATAATGCAGATTCCTTTAAGGAGATAATCTCCAGTTTAATAAGAGGCCACTCACACTACCAAGTGTATTTGCCACAAAACATATACTTAGTAGGTTGGACTGTTGGATACCGAGCCCTTGATCAGCCCAATATATACCCAGCCAGCTTGTTAAAACCAAACTGTGCTACATGGGCTCAAATCACATTCAAGGCTAAATGGGTCAATCCAGCGTAGTGACAAACAAAAAGCTCACCAACGAAAAAGATATGCGACTTACATCAATGAACAGGATATGGAAAACACATAGCAATGACACCGAGATAACAGAACAAACCACATGTTCCAGCAGGTTTCCACAACGAAACTGTAAGACGACAGAACAAGCTACATTATGTTCCAGCAGGTTTCCTTACCAATATAGGTCTCGCAAAGTGCTTAAAGTATGCATACAACAGACTTGCAGCAACACAATACTTCCTTCAATAACTACCGCCACACAGTACTGTTGAGATCAGGTTTTGCAATGCCATCTAGAGTTTCTAAGCAGGGTAATGCCTCAATCAGCAAGGTCAAGAAGGAGGCAAGAAGAGACCACACAATAGCTTCACTACCTACTCATTCTCATCTATCCAATCACCATAGATCCTGCTGATCTTGTCAGGCCCCTTCCATTTCTGAATGGGCCTTTGCACTTGACCAGACCTCTGGCTAACAATAGTGGAACGCTGTGACTGGATGCCAAGATGGTACACGTCTGCGTGAGGAGGTATAGCGTTGGATGCAGCAGTAGCATCTGCTGGTGCCTTGGAAGATCCACCAGCCTGCTTGGAGTCAGGTGTAGATGCAGCGTTGCCGTCAAGGTCGACAAGCCCCCCACCATACTTGTGCAGCTCTGCAATAGAGTCCAAAACAAGTAAAGCCTAAGCTCGTCAAGTAGGTCTAGTCATTTCAACTAAAGACTGAAGACAATCTTTGATGAACAAGATTGAAATACATCAAGTGTATCCAATATAAGAATGAAAAAACTTGTATTGCATATATTGAAACTAAATATCTTGTGTTAAGTTGCAGTCTGTTGAAAAGATATAGTTTAATCATGTTAAGCGTGCAGCCGTGCACCGGCCACGTGAGGATGACTAGTAGCCATTTGATTGCTACAAATATTATCTACTTTCTAATAAATGATCAGCCCAGACAGAGAAATGAAAATTAAAATGTTTTATGCTAAGATACAGCCTGCAATAGAAATATCAGAGAGCCATAGCTGACCCTGAGGCAGCACAGAGACAAGACCTTCAAAACCAGGGTGAGTATGAGATGTTCATGGACTGTACCGCATATTATGACGGAAATTTCATGTGGACTATGGTCAAAACATATCAGATGGTTGTGACTGTTGTTACAAGTTATGAACATCCAGGTAAATTAGAAGTTTCATTGGAAAACCTATGATCTGCATCATCCACATCAAAATAATGTGCTCGTACGTTGAAGGAACAAAAAGGGAAAACAGAGCTAGTTCTGAACAATCACAAGGCCTCTACGAGGAATAACAGCGTTTGCAAGAACTGGGTTAGACAAAGGGGAATTCTCTTATGCCACATTGGCACTGGTAAAACTTCTACTCCCGCATATGCCATCAACATGCCTATGACATGTGTTCATGCATCATAAACAGCTCATAGACCCAACAGTTTTCTACTAGTACTGGTGCCGTCACAGGACATCTACCTTGAAATGTAAAGGACTAATAAACAATTTGATGAAACATGATTCAAATTTAGAGCTACGATGTATAATTCCCATTAATAAATGAGCACTTAAAATCCCATCCATCAAATGACTAGATATGCAAGTAAAACAGGGTCACAAATCAAATGGTGATGGCATAACATTATGACGTGACCCCAATTTATCGGAAATGAGCAACTGAAGTGTGTATCATACACAGATTACTTCAGAAACACATTCTTTAAGCAAAAATGATTCCTGGGCAGCTCAAAATGCAGGAAACGTATAGCAGTCAGAGATTACAGGCGAATACCAGTGGAAAACTCACCTGCAGCTCCATGAGCGAAATGGCACTTGCTTCCGAATGGGCAGTATCCAGTCATCTCCCACTTGTTACAAATCCTAGTCTTCCAGTTGGATGGCTTTGGCACCTGCACTCCGGTGTTGGCAGAGGCGGCATTGTATCCTCCACCACCAACCGACGGCGAGAGGCTGATGGCCACGCTCTCCCGCGCCTTGGACTGCTCGTCGTGCAGGAAGGTGCAGGCGTCGCCGTAGGGGCACCCTTCCTCGGTGTAGAACTTCTTGCAGTGGCGGCCCTTGTACGCCCTGCCCCCCTGCGAGCTGCCGCCCCCGTCCCCGGCCACGACGCTGACGGAGGTCATGATGGGGATCTGGTGCTCCTCCCGCTGCTCGGTGGCCTCCTCGTGCGCGGCGACGATCTCCTGCCAGTTGGGCGGCGGCTTGCGGAGCTCCTCCATGCCGTGCGCGAAGTTGCAGTTGGTGACGTAGGGGCAGGTCCCGGCGCGGAACTTGCAGCAGAGCTTGGTCTTGAAGAACATCTTGCCGATGGCGCGCGACTTGCTCGTGCTGCCTCCTCCGCCGTCGCCGCCGCCCGACGACGCCCCTCCGCCGCCGCCGCGCGGCTTCTTGCCAGGCGGCGGCTGCTCGCTCCCCGCCCGGGAGGAAGGGTTCCGGTCCCCGTAGCCCCCACCGCCTGACCCTGGGTCGGCGTTCCACTGGCGGTAGTCGTCCTCCGTGGCCCAGATGGCGGCGTCCCCGCCCGCGGGCGGCGCCGCGTTGGCCCACGCGTCCGGGCCGGCGGCGTCCGGGATGATGTGGATGGCGTTGCTGTAGTCCATCGCTCCCCAAACCCTGCCCTACCCTTCGATCTTGCGCGCGCGCGCGCCGGAGGAGGAGAAGAACCTGACGGAACCACGGACAGGAGGATAATTCCGGTCAGCTACGCCGCCGCAGCTAGCAAATCCGCAATCAACACAGAACCTGATGGGGAGAAAGGGGATAACGAAGGATTTGGATTTGGTTGCTCACCGCGACGGGGATCAACCCTGTACCAGCCCGGTGCGTGGTGCGTCCTTGCCTGCCGAAGTGCGCCGGTGCCGGGCTGCTTGCTCGCCGGTTGGGTCACCGCCCTTTCACTCGCCTACGCCGTCGCCCGCGGCTCGCCGCTGAACCACGACGGCGACGTTGAAGTGGACTGACTTAACATTTCCTCTTGCCTTTTTTAGGTCAGGCCTTGGCCCATGTGCCAAAGTGCAGCCCACCTACGAAGAAAGCTGCTTGGAAAATAGCTTGGCAGATGCCCAGAGAGATCTGTTTACCAAAATCTTATTACAAATCAGTGTCGATCAAAGGATTTAGCGTTTCACTAGGATTTAGGATTAACGGTATCACAGTTCAAAAAAAAAATATCACTTGCTCCGTTCACTTATGCACGCTCGAGTGAGTTGTGGGTAAATAGTGAACGATTAGCGGGACTGAACCGTCTGATCCGTTCCAACAAACAAGCGAGAGGCAACTCATCCGTGCAAGTGGTAAAAAGCCGCAGCACTCAAGCAATGTCGAAACTTAATGTAATGTAGAAAGAAGGGACGCAATAGACCCTCGGTGGTGAATCAGTGGTTGAGTGGCTCGGGACTGATGGCCGGCAGCGAGGAAGAGAGACGGATCAGGGGGGCGAGACGGCGAGTGATAGGAAAAGAAACACCATTATTGTAGCGTTCTCGCCGAGCACATGAATTCAAGAGTTCTTCAGTTCTGTTCCCCCACCCAAGGGTCATGGCAACCACTAGGAACTTCTAAGCCACCAGGCCCCAGGAGCACAGTTTCGAAGATACAACAAGGAGCAGCAGAGCAAACAAACATTTCTGAAAGATCAGCAGAGCAAGCGTCACTCCTTCAGTCTAGTTCATAGAAACCACTTCCATCTTCCATACATACATATTCAGGCGTAGCATTTAACAAAACAACTTATCAAGACCAGAGGCTCGTCATACGATGTCATAATAAAACACAATATTGGCATACCATCAAAGTTTGTCTCAGGGAAATACCACCATTAATACCAGCCTTCCTTCTTCATAGCGAAAAGTAATATCTTCCTCTAGAAAAATATACGAGATCCACACATCAAAAACATGTAATGAAAATGAAGCACAGCCAGTACTCCAGCCTCCTCAGCAGACACCAGCCGAAGCACCTCACAAACATATATAAGCTGCTCCTCCGCTTGCAACAACAACACTGCATCTGAAGACCAAAACAAGAACATCACGGCACCTTTTTAAACACAAAAGGGGACAAGAATCAGAGCGCACAAGTAATGAAGGGTAAGTAGAATCAAACCAAAACAGAAAACTATCGCTTCTCAGCTTCCGAATAGGCAAAGCAATACGTACACCTGGATTAATTAGACCATAGTCACACAATCTTTTTATTGTCTCTCTTAAAATGGAACACTATCCATAAAGCAAAGAGATAATAATAAGAACAGTTTTCAAGTTTTCATAACACAACCAGCACTTTCAAAACCGCACCAGAAAGCTGAGCGCCTTCCTTCGCATTGCGGCACTAAAATGCCAGCCGCCACCGTGTTCTAAGCCTTCTGTCCAAAGGCAACCAAAACAAGTCATTAGAAATTGTCGACACACCATGATCCACAAAGGCGACAATGGAGATAGACAATTTCCATAGGCTTTAGATTAAAATTTTGCTGCCCTTGTAAAGGCAGGTTTAAATTTTAGTTGCGCCGCTGGAGACACTTTGAATTTCGAAGTAGCAATCCACCAGCGGCTTTGTGATGAGCAAACCATTATAAGCTGCAGAGAAAAAAACATATATCATGAAAATTGTCAGCCAAAAAAGTGAAAAACTAAAGGAAAAAAAATTGCATAAATTGAACAGTATCAAAATCAGTTAGCTATGATGGATTCCAGATATATCGTTCAGTTCTAAGCAACAAAAAGAACTATCTGTATATTATCATCCATACCTTCTCAATAAAAATCTATCCATCTCCAAGATTCGGCCATTTCATTATCTGCTCTGCAACTCAAATAACGGAATACTTTCCTGTTTGAGCAGAACCAGGAAGATTCAGAGCCTGGTTAGCACAATCCTCAAGGACACGTTTCAGTTCTGCTTTCGCTTTCTTCACAGACGACTCTGTTGGGCCCTCAATAAACAGGTACAGCTTGCGCTCGTTCACACCAACAATTTTTCTGGAGGAATGTATGTTCCCCTAGTAGTGATAGCTGCTCCAGTCCAATCCTGAATAGGAGCCAAGGTCTCTTTGTGAGTGATCTTCCAGCGAGCATTCTGTGGGAAATCATTAATCTCAAGTTCAGCCTCATAGTGTTCTGGAACTGCATGAGCCTGTATCCTCGCCAAGTTTTGCTGTAAGTTCATTGCAGCCTGAAGCGCACGAGCTGTCGCCTCATCGTTTTGTTGGTTAGCGGCGGCAAGTATAGGAATCAAGGGAACTGCTGTAGATCCTGGTACTTGCTGGTTAGCAGTACTAGCAGCCTTGTTTGCAGCCAAAGCAGCTGCTGCATGAGCATTGGCAATAGCTTGTGCAAGGTCACCACCAGCCTTACGCACACCCCCTTCATCATCAGAATCTGAATCCGACTTATCCTCCTCGTATCCATATTCCCTTGCCTGAGCTTTCTTTGCAGTCTTTCGTGCTTCATCTTCTTCTTCATTGAACTTGAAACCACTGCCACCATAACCTGTACCATGGGCCTGCTCTGTACCCTGCTTCACCTTGGCCATAAACCGATCAGCTAGGGCTTTAAGGTCCTGTGGAACAGCCTGCTCAGAGAGTTCCAGAGCCTTAACAAGGTCTGGTGCATACCTCTCCTCTTCCTCAGAGATAAAAGTCACAGCAAAGCCCTTTCTACCAGCACGCCCCGTACGCCCAACACGATGGACATAGTCCTCATAATGGTTAGGGACATCATAATTGACAACCAGCTCAAGTTCTTTCACATCCAAACCTCTTGCTGCAACACTAGTTGCTATCAGCAAGCTACAGACATTGCTCTTGAAATCAGCAATAGTTGATTCACGATCAGTCTGATCTTTACCACCATGCAGAGAAAGGCATGGATATCCATGCTGGAATAATTCTTTGAGTAGAGAATCACATTTGTCTTGAGAGTGGACGAACACAAGAATTTTCCCCTTAACGTACCACTCACCAAGCAACTCTAACAGCCTGAAGAATCTCTCACTACCTGGTCGCACCTCAACCAGTTGTGCAATATCTTTGTTCACGACACTCCTCCCACCCACCTGAATCTCGACAGGCTTAGTGAGCACCTTACGTGCCAGTATCTCCACCTGCCGTGGAAAGGTGGCAGAGAAAAGTACTGTCTGTCTATCTGGCCGGGTGTTCTGAACTATCCGAGTAATCTGAGGCTCAAAGCCCATGTCAAACATCCTATCAGCTTCATCCATCACCAAGAATGTCACTCTCCGAAGGTTAGTAATTTTTCCGCTGCTAGTGCAGAGGATATCAATCATCCTGCCCGGTGTACAGACAACAATTTCCGCACCTCTCTTCAGTTCACTGATCTGCTGTGCAACACCTGAACCTCCATAGATAGCAACACAGTTGATGCCAAGCATCTTAGAGAACTTCTTAATGTCTGAATGTATCTGCACTACCAGCTCTCTAGTAGGAGCCATAATAAGCCCAATAGGGCCATCACCAGGAACAACAGGCGGCTGATCTTTGACATGCCTCAACATTGGAAGGACAAACGCTAGAGTCTTGCCAGATCCAGTCTTTGCAATACCTATACAGTCACGCCCACTCATTATGATCGGTAATGCTTGAGCCTGTATAGGCATCGGTTTCTCAAAACCAAGCTTCTTGATGGTGTCAAGGAGCTTGCTTGTCAACCCACTCTGTACCCATGTCTTTATTGGCTTTGGCACATCCTTACCATGCACCTTGAGCTCCAACTGCTTCCGGTATGCCACAACTTCCTCCGTTGTCATTCTGGTAATGTCCTTCACCTCGATATAGAAATTCTTCCGGAACGGTTGGTAGTCAATCTTCGAATGGTCAACAATTGCCAGCTTCTCAGCCTTGGTCTTCTTTACACGCTTCATAAATTCCTCGTCATCCTCATCCTCCTCTCCAGCCTCCTCATCAGCATCATCATAATCTGAGTCCGAGTCATCCCCTTGCATAATTCTCCCCGTCGCTCTCTTTGGCCCCTTCTTGCCCCCATTACTCGCGGAATCCTTTGTGCTCTTATCCTTCTTGTCGTCCACGGTGGCAGCAGGCACACTGTCCATTGCCACAGCAGCACTCTCCAGCTTTGCGACCTCAGGCAGCACCATGGTGTTCATAAACGCATCGAGCGGATCAATCTCGTCCTCCTCCATACCAGCACCGCCGTTGGCATCGCTGCCCCCATTCGGCAAATCAACGTCCATGTCACCGGCACCACCATTCTCCTCCTCCTTGCCATCCTCCTTATTCCCCTCCTCATCAGACTCCTCGCCATCCAGGGTCCACTTTTTCCCCTCCTTGCCATCAGCCTCGGCCGCCGCAGCGGCAGAAGCACCACCGGGGCCTCCATCCTGCTCAACCTGCTGCTCACGGCGCTTCTCCTGCCACTCCTTCACACGGCGGCGGCGGCGCTCCATCTCGTCGTCGAGCCGCTGCTGCTCAGCCTCCATGTCCTCCTCCTTCTTCTTCTGCCGCCGCCTCTCAGCCTCCTCATCGTCAATTTCCTCCCTGGGCGGCGCCTCCTCCGGCTCCGCATCCCGGTGGTGGTGGTGATGGTGGCGGCGGCGGCGCTTCCGGTCGCGGTCCTCGTCCTCCTCGTCGACCGCCTCCCGCCGCCTGGACCGCTCCTCGCGGTCCCTTTCCTCGCGCCGCCGCGCCTTCTCCCGCTCTCGCTCCTCCCGCGCCCGCTCCTTCTCCTTCTCCCGCTCGCGCTCCTCCCGCTCCCGTGCCTTCCGCTCCTCCCGCTCGCGCTCCTTCCGCTCCTCGCGGTCCCGGTCCTTCTCCCGGTGGTGGCGGTCCCGGTCGCGGTCGCCGTCCCTGTCGTCGCGGTGGTGCCGCGAGGACGAGCGCTCGCGGTCGCGGTCCTTGTCGCGGTGGTGGCGGGAGGAGGAGCGGTCCCGGTCCTTGTCCTTGTCGCGGTGGTGGTGCTTGGAGGATTTGATGGCACCGCGCTCGTCGTCGCTGGAGCCCATGGCGGCGACCGGCGGCGAGCGCAGGATTTGGGGAGGCCGAAACCCTAGACGAGCAGATGCGGTAGAGTGCGGTGGTTTCGTGTTTAGATTTCTTTTCCCTGGATTTACTTCCCTTCCCTTTGCTTAAGACAGCGTTTGGTCGTCGGGTCTGAACCACACAAATCGGGAAATCGGAATAGAACTGGAACACGAACATGTCTTTGGATTCGGTCGTTTGGATGTCTCTGGAATCAAACTGCTAACTCTTTCCCTCTCATTTTATCAGCGATATTTTTTTGAGATTACACATACAACTCACACACTCACAACGCACACACACTCACCTCTATGAACACATGTACGCAAATCCTACCCCTATGAGCATCTTCGAAGACTGAGCCGGCAAATCCAGAGATACGAAGTCACCACTGGCGCCTCGCTGTCGACGGGAGCGTCGCCTACCACTGAAAGCACAAATGCCGTTAAATCCTTGAAAATTCGCTCCCACAGGGAGTCGAACCCATGACCTGAGAGGTGTTACTCGGATGACTTAACCACTAGGCCAAGACCCCTTTCACATTTTATCAGCGATATGTTTTCAAATTGTCCCAAAATATAAAATATTGTAAAGTTTGATGGAGCCCACGCAATAGAGCGAAAGGGAAGCAAGAGCCGAGCACTAGTAGTGGTGCGGCGCAATGAGTGGCACAACGGCGATGGCGCACTTTGCTATGCGGTCACGCGGCGGCTGAAGACGCAGCACGAGCAGACGGCTTCTGGCGACGCGCGGTTGAGCGACGGCGGCGAGGTGCCGCTAAGTAGCACTTCGGTCAAGCTGTTGTGCGCGTGAGGGAGGGTGAGAGTAGTTGGGTCAGAATTAATGAAAAGCAAAATGCTATTTTCTAAATTGAATCCATCATTCCTTTATAAAATGGGACGGAGGGAGTATAGAGGTTGTTTTTTTGTCCTCATCACCAACCATTTTGCTGCGGCCGAGTCCCTATTATCCTTTCGCCGTTTCTCGTCGTGTGACGGTGTCGGTGTGGAATTTCATATAGTACAATTTACCTGACAACAAAACATCAAACTTAAAATTATGAAACAAAGCATTTGAGATATAACTTCAAGATCCCAAACAAAATATATGTCGTTCCGCTTATACTAAGATAGCGTTTAGTTGTCAGGTTTGGTAATGTGTAGGACATCTAATTACTCTACATTGTGTTAGTTTCACAACAATTGTAATCAAATTCACCGTGTAATACGATTTATACGTTTAGACATGGGTGTAACAAATAAATCATTCTCGTTTAGAACAATTTGGTGGACGGAGCCAGGAGCTCGTCCGCGTATAGCGCGTACAATGGAGCTCGGCATCCGCCATCTCCTCATGTCGCTGTGGAAAATCTTGAAGAGGTAGCAGGGATCAAGTAGAGAAGCAGGTGACTCGGTGGTAGAGGAATGAAATTTGTGGCACGTCTTGGTTACGAAACCAAAACCAAAGACATGGGAATGCCACACACAATCCCTTTTGGAAGCAGCAGATGAAATTACAGGACGAAGTCAAAGATGAAAGACCCGATTAACTTTTGTATGTGGTAGAGATTACCTATGTGTTACTAACAATCTGCATCAGGTTGAACCGATTGCGCTTGCAACATTAGAGTGACTTCAACAAGCATAGGCAAAGCTATTTATGCCTCTTTCATGGCACTGTGCATCACTGAATTGCTCTCCAACTCAGCAGGCATAGAGGGAGGCATTTTTGTATCGGAAGAGAGAGGGAAGCTAAAAATACATTCCCTCTCTCCTCCTATGCATTCGTAAGCACAGGGCCGGTGCGGGGCCAGGCGAGAGGCCGTGGCGGGGAGCGCGGGGAGGCAAGGGGCCGTGGCATGTGGCTGGGAGGTTGTGAGGACGGCTGCTGCTGCTGAAGGATGTGGCGGGGAGGCGAGTCAGCCGGCGATGCCGTCTCGGATCCGGACGACGACCCGAACTGGAGGTGCGAGGAAGAATGGTCGCCACGTGCGAGGGACAGCCATGTGCGGAGGGCGGTGAAGCTGGACATCCTCGCAGCCCACCCCCTCTTCCCGTCGCTCCTCATCCTCCGCGCCCAGCGCTGCGTCGCGCCACCTCCTCGGCCTCCCTAGCTGCGGCGCGCGCCTCGCTCCCGGCCTACGAGCTTCCTCCCCGGCCGACGTGCTCGCAGCGTGCCTCCGCACGTGGTTGTCCCGCGTCCGCGAGCGCCGCGTGCGCGCCGACGAGCGCGTAGCGGTGGCGCACCGTGGCGGCGAGCAGCTCGGCGCAGGCGCGGCACAGCGCGACGGCCTCCTGGTCGTCGAGCTTGGACTCCTTGCAACCCATGGCGCGGGAACAGCTTCCTGCCGGCGTGAATGGAGCACGCGCACACGCGCAGTCTTGCACAGCTTGGCTGCTGCTACTACTCCAACTCCTACTAATCGGCTTCTTGTTTGGCTAGTTTTCCCGTCGCATTGGGCAATTTGTTTGCCAGCGATTCTGCTTGGAATTGTTCGATTTGATCTTACTTTTAGCATGTATTGTCCACTGATTAATGTTCAAGCAGGAGTTCTTGAGAATTTGCATCGAAATTTCTTTGATTTTGGTCCAGCGGTTTCCTTGTTCATAGCAGCAACAGGTCTTTCGATTAGTTCATTGTGGATCTCGTGGTGCTGGGCTATTCAGGGATCATAGTATTTGGTCTTGGTGCAACTGAGATGTGCGGGTGGTGTCAGGTTCTCTGTTCGTCGCAAAAGCCGTCCGGATTCCCCGGCCCTGCGCATCCCCGTCAGGAGCTTCTTCCCCGGCCCTGCGCGTCTTCCTCCATCGAGACGCCGCCAGGCTGGGCAGGATGGCGTTTGCGCGCGAGTGTGGGGATGAACGGGACAGACACGACAGCGCCCATGGAGCCCCAGAATCGCTTCGCCGTGCTCCTCCTCCTCTCCTCCTCGGATGGCTCGCACGCCTGCCGCAGGGGCGACGGGCGCGCTCAGGCATCATGGCGCGCCGAGCATGCGGCAGGGGCGGCGGGCGTCGCCGGCGCAAGCGAGCACGGGGCAGAGGTGGAGGGCGCGAGCGCGGGAGTGAGGCTGGGTGTGGCGAGCGGGAGGTGGGGTGGGCGAGGAAGATGATGAGAACGAGTTGGCTATCCTTGTTGCAGTTGCTGTTGGAGATGAAGTGATGAGAACGACAAGCAAACAACTGTTGGGGCAATGCAAAAGGATTTTTGCATCTCCAAATTGGCTCCTATAGTTGGAGTCAGTCTTAGTACGATATAACCTTTGCATTCTCTAACCAAAACACTACCTAAGTAATTAGATTGTCGGAGTTCTTTGAGAGTACAAGAAATGCTATAATATCTACAAAGAAATCAAATCAACTTCAATTACAGCTAAAATACGTTGCCTCTCAACCTTGTTCTGTTCAAGTCGCTTCTTAAGATGTTCGGCCATCAAGGCTCTAAAATTTCGTCACTAGATTCTAGCTTGTAGAGATTGTTACTTCTCCCAAAGGTCTACGTCACCAAATCCATATTTACTTTTATGAAACAGCATCTCGTAACTATGGGTTGGTATTTGGCATAATGTTCTCCGCGGAGGTACTCAAACTTCGTAGAATCGGGTGCTAGCGTTTTTTTTTTTTCGAGGAAAGGGTGCTAGCGTTTTAAAAGCAAAGGCCGGGATATATTTACCATTATCTTTCATCTGACATCTTTGAGGTGAAAGTCGTAACATCTTTTTTTATTATATGAATGAATAAGAAACGCACCATAATATCGATGTTGCTTGTGTTGGCAAGGGCGCTTTCTTATGAAGCATTACTTTTAATGAAAATATTTGACCTCCAAATGAGATGACGTTTTAGTTTGAGTCAACCTCGGAATAGATTAAAATCTATACACTTGAGACAAATTTATATGCATCATGTCATTACAATTATATAGTACTGTGGTAATTTGGTCACTGGACTGAATTTAATTAAAAAGGGAGTTTTACTTAGTACAGAGGTAATTTACTGCTATTGTACAGAGTCAACTCATTTTGTGGAATCCAAATGCATACAGGAGCTGGAAGAAGAAACATACTTCTTCCGTTCTTTTTATTTGAGCTAACCGGTGTCATATAAAGGAATGGAGGGAGTATTATTTTTTTTAGTGGAAGTGAATAAAAGCATGACGATTTATTTTCTTTGAGTAAAGTGCATGACCTGTTCTTGAACTTGTTTTGGAGTGTCATCTAGGTACCTAAACTCTTAATTTGCACGTCTAGGTCCCCGAACTTGTTAAGTGATGCACTCGAGGTCCAAATCTCTCTTATTAGTGTTAATCGCTAGCTTAGCATCGTTGAGATATTCATAACATCTAATTTTGTCCATTCACAATTTGTATTACTATCTGGCCCATGTCTGAATAAAAAGGAAAAAAAATAAATGGACTCCTTATGCTTCCTAAAATAAGATTAATATTTTTTCTAGTTTTCATGACCTTGATAGTCATACAAATTCGGAGTTACTCTATGCAGCTGCCACATTGACATTGAAAAGACAATCAACGCCCGTTATGAAGATTTGAACCTCAGGTGAACCAATTAGCAAGTTTGAGAACCTGAATGTGCAAATCAAAAGTGCTTTTTTTTTCTCTCTTGGAAACAAACAAAACGATCAGACAGACAGGAAGTGCTTGGGCCATTTGGGCTGGCATGTTGGACCTGATGCGCCCAGTAGCTGGGAGGGAGCCTGCTGGCTTTTACAACGTAAAGTGGCCCATAACCTTAGTAACAGGCGGGCCATCTTGCTGGGCCTCCGTCTACAGTTCCGCAGGGACCCATTTTCCTATGAGCACAAAAAGAAAGCTACTAGTGAAAGGGGTCTTGGCCTAGTGGTTAAGACATCCGAGTAACACCTCTCAAGTCCTGAGTTCGACTCCCCGTGGGAGCGAATTTTCAAGGATTTAACGGCATTTGTGCTTTCAGTGGTAGGCGACGCTCCCGTCGACAGCGAGGCGCCAGTGGTCACTTCGTATCTCTAGATTTGCCGGCTCAGTCTTCGAAGATGCTCATAGGGGTAGGGTTTGCGTACGTGTGTTCATAGGGGTGAGTGTGCGTGCGTTGTGAGTGTCTGAGTTGTACTGTGTAATCTCAAAAAAAAAGCTACTATTTACCTTTAAAAAAAGCTATTATACCTTTCATTTTTTATCTCAACATTTCCCTCCATCAATCTCAAAGTTTATCGCATTCTCAGAACGTGAGACAAATTTTGACTCCAAAACAACCTAAGATTAAAAGACAAACGGAGGAGTAGCTAGGAGCTTTCGTTAAGAAAGTCCAGCACGGATTTTTTTTTAAAAATAATATTTTCTTTGCTGGGAATTACAGAAAAATACCGAAATTGGAAAATTACAAAAATAATACTCAGTCGTGCGTCCAACGCACGAAAATAGGGTAGTCGTGCGTTGAACGCACGAAAACCGACCCACGCACGACTACCCTATTTTCGTGCGTTGAACGTACGAAAATACCATGTATAGCCTGGGAAGCGAAGTATAGAGGGTTTTCGTGCGTTGAACGCACGAAAATAGGTAGTCGTGCGTTGGTCGCACGACTACTCAGTTTTCGTGCGTTCAACGCGCGACTACTCTATTTTCGTGTATTCAACATGCTAAAACTAGTAAAATAATTTTTTTATGCCATGCAATTTTGGTTTCTCATATGTTTAGGATTAAAAGTCAAAATTGTGTGGTTTTCAAAGTTTTTTTTGACGTGAGTAGGACTAGAAAAGTGAATTGGAAGATAACCCGACTAGAAAAGTGTTTGGAAGCGAAAAAGAAGTCCACGAGTGTTGAGAGAAGAAAGGAAAGTATATAGCATTGGTGAGGAAATAGAATAATGCATTAAAATATAA
Organism: Eragrostis nindensis; assembly: GCA_012490785.1. NCBI lineage: Eukaryota > Viridiplantae > Streptophyta > Magnoliopsida > Poales > Poaceae > Eragrostis > Eragrostis nindensis. Next base: position 389,987 of record JAAXCT010000624.1, read on the forward strand.
ATACATAGGTAAACAAATTACACTGGCATATTCGGTACACACAACCACTAACCTAATTGTGCACCGCACTAATCCTGACATGCCTTAGGAAATTGGAAATGCAACATTGAACGAGGATAATACACATTGGCTTGACTCAGCCATGTGGATGGTTCGGTGGAGTAGGCACCTTGTTTTCTATGTGCAACCCATTAGATTTATATGCGAAGCTAGGCATTGGATGCTTTGCATGTGACAGCGATGATATCGACGTGAGGTCAGCTGTGCTTTGCTTTGGCCAGTGATGTCGATGTAACAGAGGTAGGGTAGAGTATGAGAGCAATAATGGACATGCATGCAGAGTCATTGATGCAGTGACGCAGTGATTGTGGCCCTGCCCTGGGTGCAATAATTGTTGTCGGGACAGATGACCGGAATTGAAATGACCGGTCACTGGTGTTGTCACAGGTGTCGGGACACATGCAAGCTACATTGATTTTCAAAGCCTGGGAATCCAATAGGTGACACGATTTGACAATTCGATGCTCTGCGTGGTCTATCTATGTCACGTTTGCTTTTGGACTTGATGCTCCTCGGATGCTCTGCATGTTGCTTTGATGCAGTGATGCATTGATGCAGTGATTGTGGCCCTGGCTGCAAAGTCATTGATGCAGTGACGCAGTGATTGTGGCCCTGCCCTGGCTGCAATAATTGTTGTTTTCATACACGCTTTCGGATGCCCATGCATTGATGCAATAATTGTGGCCCCTGCCCTGGCTGCCCATGCATGTCGGGCATTGGATGCATTGATGCAGTGACGCAGTGATGCAGTGACGCAGTGATGCATTGATGCAATAATTGTGGCCCTGCCCTGGCTGCCCATGCATGTCGTGGTGTTTGAGTATGATGGAGGCACATATGCAACATTGATTGAAATACAAGGGAATCCAATGCTGACAGTCCTTTATTGTGATGTTGATGTGTTGTAGGCCATCGCACTGATAAGACGATGATAGGGAATCCTTTAATGACTTTACTTTTCATTGATGTCGATATAAAGGAAGTAGGCCCTTTGAAACATAATTGAGAACACGTTGAGTGTGCATAGATGGATGAAAGGAAAACAACCCGGCTTGCACATTAATACTTAGAATGAAACATACATAGATCGGATGTGAACAATGACGTGTTCCATGCACATAATGACTAATCTGACTGTGCGTGGATCTAATCCTAACACGCCTTAGGGAATTTAAATTGGTTGACATTGAACATAGTACAACGAAATATCCGGGTTATGCATGACACATCCACTAATCATCGTCCAGGTAAAAACGACCCGGAGCCGTCATCCTCTGCCTCGGAAGATGAGCCTGCTTTGCCCTTGGCCTTGTTGCGAAGCTCGTCCAACTCCCACTTCTTCTTCAAGTTCACCCATTCCTGATCTTTAGGCGAGATGACGTGATCAATCCACTTTACAAAGTCACATCCCTTCGGTAACTTGTTGTATTTGCTTGCCCTTTGGTAAGCATGTTGTTTTGCCCTCTCCCTTGTCTGCGTAAAAATATATAGTTAAGGTACATGAAACACAACGGAACGTTCATCGACAGCAATTAAATATCATACCGTCGAAGGAAATGTCTCCAGATCGTTTCTCTCTCCTGGGGTCACTTCCAGTAGCGCCTCCCCAAGTGTCCATCTCGAAAGATAGACTAGATACGCACAATTTTCCGCAGTGGCACTCAGGCGTCTCCTCGAACCTTGTTGGTGGTGCTCGGGGATTCAGAAAGGTGTCTCTGTTAGGGTCGTTTGCAGGAGGTCCATTGCGCCACTTTGCAAGCGCCGCATCGAGCTCTCTTCTCGCCCTGATACGTGGTGGTGAGTCATCCTCATCCATTGTGAGGCACTGAGCTTTGTGACATGCACCTTACACATAGGATCAGTTTATATAGCAGTCGAATGCCTAAGAAAATGGGTATTGGACGCACCTCAATGAATTGATGGCACTGTGATGCATGGCATCGGCATCTTTCTTTCCTCATTTTTTGCTCCTTGGATGCTCTGAAAAGCATGACCCTACGTGCATAATAATTGTGGTGACGGACTATGTGTGCGTTTTAGAGCCATAACTAACGTGGTCTATGGACGAAGAGTACAAAGAAAAGAAGAGGAGGATATGTCATCGGATGCTCTACAAAGTTGCCCGTGAATGGATGTGTCGCCGTACGAAAACAATAAATGCGTGTCGTCACGTCACTAAAGGTTGTCTCGTCATGTCTCAGTGCATAAGTTAATAATAAAAGATAGTAATGCTTAAGTTCTTATATTACATTAACGAAAGAAATGTACTAGTCAAGTAGTCATCCCTGACCCCTGCCCTGACCGTGACCCTGGCTCTCCCCCGCTTTGCCTGCGTGCGGAAGGTGGGACCTGTTCTTCATTGCCCTGAGCACCATAAGGACGATCATATGCCGACGGAGTGTAGTATCCGGTGGAACCCGCTCGCGTCTGGGAAGCTGGCGAACCTCCATGTGACCCACGTCTGCCTGCGTCTCCTGAGTGAACTGAGGAGCCCCGTAGGCCTGTGTCATCACGTCAGGTTGAGTGTCTGTGTCCTGAAACATGGACCCACTAGACACTGGTGATGCATGCGACCTGTCCGGCACTGTCTCTCAAAACGGGCCATCCCTGCATTACAAGCATGTACACTTATTAGTTAGTTAGTAATAAATAAATTCATTGCTTATATTAAAAAAATGACATACCAGGCAGAGGTGTAAGGATAGGACCATGCCAACCGGACCCTCCTGCTTCATCTGGGCGTGGAGGTGGTGGTGGAGGTGGTGGTGTCCTGTAGAACTGGCCACTGTAAAACTGCTCTGCGGTACAAGACGGGGCTCGCGGACGACAATGCTGAAACGACTGAATACACTGCCCCAAAGAAAAAAAGGCACGCCGAAATATCCTTGGTTGATCATCAGCGAACGCAGTCTCCTTGAATGCGATGTATGTCCCAGGGTTTCTTGCCTTCAGAATCTCAAGCACACGAGATAGATTGCAGTATGAAGCCTCATAAGTGCCCCAATGTTTCTCTAAGGCCTTCTGCTTTGCCCTCCAAGCCTTTTGGTAACTAATCTCATACTTGAATTGACGAGCGATGGAACGCTGTATGTACGAACATTCTGTGTCCCTCTTCTCGATGATCTCGTAGAATAATTCATTTGCTACCAAATTAGCATTGAGGTTGCGATGTTTTCGACCAACATTTTCCAATGTGCAACTGTGTTCGACAACTCTAGAGGCCACCCAGTGTGTCTCGTGCTTCGGCTTGAATGCATGAACATAAAAATTGCAATCCATCATTTCTGCACTTTACACTGTACTTCACGGGGCTAGAGTTCACAACATACACCTCTCTAAGCGATGTCACTGCCCAACGCGCCACAGCGTCTTTCAGTTCAGAACGATTAGGAAGACCTGATTCAGTTGAATCATGCTTGACCCATACTCCCAACGGGAACCACGGTTGTCCATAACTTCCATCCTCGCTTTATCCTCCCTGTTCCATTCATCTGGGATGGGATTATTGGACCAATTTTCATCATCATCATCGTCTTCTTGATCATCATCGTCATTGAGAGAATTAGCTAACATATGCTCCTCATGCATTGCATTACGATCCACGTTCTCACTATCTTCAAGTATTGCTTCTTATCCTCATCCTACCTCACCCGCGTCGGCCTGGCCCTCAGCAACCTCAGCCTGACCCATGTGCCCCACGCTCAACCACCTCATGCCTAACTTCCTCCGTCGCCCTTGCAATTTCATGATGACGATTATCTTGTCCAATCTCTAATGTCGCACTGGTCTGTGAAACTGCACAAGCGTCATCATACAATTCTCTCGGGCACGCTTGCACTAGCATAATGAAAGAAGCCTGTCGTTTCCGACACCAATTCAGCCAGCTCAACCACTTCTCCGTCCGACGAACTTCCTTCAGCTCCCAAAAAATTGGATTTGTACTACGACTCCACAAGCATTGCACCTTAACAGAATAAATCATCGGGTCTAGTTGCATAAATCGGGTCAACCAAGTTCTCATCTCTATCATCCTTGTGCCGTCAGGGTTAGGATGCTCAACATCCACAAAAGGAAAATTACTCAAATCAACACCATATGGACCCTGTCGAATTTCCCCATTGCCGTAGTAAATTCTAAGATTTGCCATCTTCGACGTGACCGCACCTAAAAAATCAGAAAGCAAATTCCTATATAATCTCATTATTTTTCGTTCTACGCCATAAACATATAATTTGCATGTCCCGACACAATTTCAAAATTTTAATTAGATATCAATACTAACTAATTTATTTAAAAAAACTAAATATGTATCTATTATACTAAATTTACTTTATTCTACTCGACTAAAGTTACTTATATGTATTCTACCAAATTTACATATATATTACTAATAATTTTATTCTACTCAATTACGTTTAATAGAATATATTCTACGCAATGGATTACATGCAACTTCCTTTTTTTGTTCAATCCATGTTCTATTAAATCGATATACTACTATCATTCACATTGCAATGCAGCTTAATTCAAAAAAAAAAAAAAGAATCGTCTTCTACCTCCAGCCCGGCCCGATGGCCGGAGCTGCTCTCCCCGCCCTCCGCCGCGCGGACTCCACCCCCGCCGCCCACTCGCCGCCGCCGCGAAGCCGC